>JAYMSP010002239.1:0-25385 GCA_036897095.1 Plantago elongata
TGGTTGGGAACCATTTGTTTGTAGGGATCTTAGAATAGGATACATTGTAAGGAGAATTCAATTATCTGTTATAGTGACTCCAGGTCTCAAAAAGGCCGAAGTGGACTATTTGGAGGATTACGCCACCTCCAGATACCACTATAAGTTGATGTGTTATTTACTTATTGTATTTACATTCCAGCATATCTCTGAATCTAAGTATCAGAAACCCCCAAGTTTCTGAGAAAAACTGTTTATCGACGAAAGTTTGAAAAGACTATTCCCCCCCCCCCCCCAGTCTTTTCCTTTGCCATTATATGGACCAATAACTTATAACCCCTATGATTATCTGGGTATCCCAAAAATACACAAGGTGAGGACCGAGCATGAAGTTTGTGAATAGTACTAGATGGTGTAAGGGGGTAGCAAAGGCAACCAAACACACGGAGATGGTTATAGGATGGTTTACGGTGATATAATTTTTTTGTGGTGATTTATGATCCAAGAGTTTGTTGGGTAAAATATTGAGGAGGTAAGTAGCCATGTTTAAAGCGTGGTGCCAAAAAGATGAGGGCAACGATGCATGAGCAAGCAAGGTTCGAATCATGTTATTTATGGAACGACTCTTTCGTTCAGCCTTACCCCCCAATTGTCACATTGAATGGTTTTGATATTTCGTTCAAATTGGGTAAGTATATAGGTGTGAAAGATCAAGAATTTGTCATGCACATCAGATTTCTTGGCAAGAGGAAAAGTTCATAAGAAGTTTGAGAAATCATCAAGAAAAAGCACATAATATCGATGGCCAAGTGAACTTAAAACAGTTGACGTCCATAAATCAATGTAAACAATGTCAAAAGGCAACAAAGTTTTATTGAAAAGATGACTCAAACAATAACTTAATCTGTTTACCGAGAATGCAAGAACGACAAATACTAGTAGGCATAAGTTAGGTGTATTGCAAACAACATGTTTGTCTAACCTAAGAGACTCAAAAATAGCATGCCCAGAATGACCAAGATGCTCGTGCCAAGTTGGCAATGACACAACAGCAAAATACAAAGGCTGGTGGGTGGGAAGGGCGATGTTAGTGAAGGGGGTAGAGATCGCCTTGACTATCACATCTCACTATTGTCATCCCCGTCTGAAATTCCTTCACATAAAATCTATAAGGATCAAGTTCGACAGACACAGAATTATCAGAAGTAAATTTGCAAACTGAGATAAGATTCTTAATGATCTTAAGAGCATGCAAGACACGCGTAAGATGAAGGGGACGAGTTTTGGAAGGCAAAGTAGTATTCCCACACCCATTAACTGGAATAAATTGGCCATTACCTACGACAATATTATTACAAATGCTCGAATTAGAATAAGACGATAGCGTACCATTCGAGGAGGTCATGTGCGATGACGCTCCAGAATCCATATACCAAGTTGGTGTGGGCGAGTTCAAGCCCATCGTGTGCACAGCTGCATTGACATCCGTTGGTACGTAAGTTCCATAAGGTGTGCTAGAAATAGCATAGGCTTGTAAAGTCGGAGGTGGTGGCGGGCAAAACGCCAAGCCAGGGGGCTGTGTGGGAAACGGGCACGAAGGGGGCTGAAATTGCGGCACCCATTGTGGTACCCACTGCCAGCTCCCTGGTTGTGTAGCTTGCCAAGGTACATTCGTCGGAGGTCGCGGATTCCCAGTATTACTTTGAACATTAGTCTTGCCTTGACCATTGTTCTTGCCTTTCTTTCCTTGTCCATTGCCCTTGCCATTATTCTTGTTACGTGGTTGGTCAGTGTTGTCGGAGTGGTCATCACGAACAGCGGTAACCATAGCAGACCCAGTACTTGTAGACATAGAAGAAGCAAGTTCTCGTTCCTCTAGGCAAAGAGAAGAACGGGCTTCAGAGAAGGTTGGTAATACCTTGGCATGACGAATCTGAGTACCCACGCCTTTATATGCTTCGGTTAATCCTGAAACAAGCTGAAGAACCAGTCGACTTTTTGGGACAGGAGCTCTAACATTTTTGAGTTGATTAGCTAAGCTCCTGAGATGTTGGCAATTGGTGGAGACATTGAGAAAGTCTTCCAATCGGGTGGACTTGAACTCCTGCTCAAGAATAACAACACGAGAGTTTTGATGGTCCTGAAAAATCTCCTGCAATCGATCCCAAGCTTCCATAGCAGTCGCACCGGGTTCGATAATGGTATTGAGGAGATCGTTTGAAATCGTGGAATCCATTGGAGGACCATAGCATCAATGGTAGACCACGTTTCAATTTCTTCATCAGTCTTGGGAGCTGGTTTCTCCTTACCTTCTAGAGGCCAGATAATGTGGTGCAAAACACGATGAGCTCGAGCATGATTTGAAACAATTCGGCCCAAGTTGCGTATTTCGAGTTCTCCAATTCAAGGACGACGAAAACGTACGGCTTGATTTGTGGCCGTGAGGGCCAGGGTGGGAACTGGTTTAACCACAAAGGTAGAAGACTCGGCATTTGACATGATGGAGAGACGAAGAATTCGGTCGAGATCGGTAAAGAGGAGAAAAATAGGGGAATCGACTATCTTTAAAGAGACAGTCGACGGGTGGCGATGATCGATCAGACAGTGATCTGATCGATGAGGGCAGGGAAAGTCGACCGTCCAGGAGACAGCAGACGTGAACAGGAAACATAACCGATAGACAGGAAGCTATCGATCAGGGAATATCGACCAGAACAGGGGAACTGAGCGACAAAAAGAAAACGACTGAATTCGGTTATCAAACGTAGGAATCGAGTGTTTGGCAGCGGAGGCTTATCGAAATTAGTATGATATCATGAAAGAATATCTTCCGTAATTGTATTAATAAATACCAAGAGGTATATATACAAAAACATACACTACTCTAATGAGAATAGGAAATTCTATCTTAACTCTAACTAGACTAGAATTATTTACATAATCTATCAATAATCTCTTTTAGGATAAGTTAAAACTTCTTAATACGGAATAAAAATAATACAGTGCCACTCTATTCTAAAGAACTCTATACATTTGTTAATCGTACTACAAATTTGCATATACTACTAATAAAAGTAGCTAACCAACACTTAACAAATAATTAAAAAAATCTTACATTTATATATAAACATTATACTTTATTATTAAAAGTACACTTTTTTGAATTTATCGTTCATTTCAATTTACTATTTAAAATTACGCGTGAACTCCATCTTGGAAAGTGTCGTACATAAATCGACCAGATTATTACCATGTGAGTGATGAAATTGAGAACTCGTTCTCTCTTGGCTGGCGCTGAATGAGCCAAAAAAGGCAATGAGAGTGAGTCACATTGACATGATGGGTACCGCTTCATAGGATCGTTTGTTCCTGGCTGTCGAGCTGAGTCAAGTCATTGCTAATTTGCTATATAAAGACGTACATAACTAGTAAAAGTGTCATTACAATTACTAATTGTTGCACCACTTCCATTTTACCATCAATCATACGTTCTTAGACATTTTTTTCTCTCGACCACAGAACCCTGATTGACTAGGTCTTTCCAACCAGAACTTCTTGGATAAAAGTTGTCCATTTTCTCTGCATAAGAGAAACTTGTGCCTACCCAAATCAGGCAATGCATTAGCGATCGAATGGTAAGGAAGCTGGAGGACGTGTAAAAGTGTAATGAGCCGCATACATGGCATACCAATGGCTTGATCTTTTAGAATATGGTGTCCAGTGAGTACTTGGAATTTTAACATGTACTCCACCTATTAAAGAACACCATTCAAATTGACTCTCTGGTCCGTGACTAAAGATGGACTGAAAAATCCAATATCAGTGTTGTAACTTGCTAACAGAAACACACAAGCAGAATCTTGTATCATTGCATCGAGTAACCAATAAGAATGACCTTTTCGAATTATACGAATATGACCATAAGATACATTTGTATGAAGTATATACCTGTCAAACATGACCTTTTCTTCACTACTTACATGGAAAATGCAGGAAATCTGGAGAGACCAATCAACCAACCAACCCACCCACCCCTAACTAACAAAAATAATACAGCAGCCCCTTTGGCTTTCACAAAACAATACAAAGTGAAAGGCATTGTATATGCCATTTTAACTTCCTGACTCTAATCCTTGTAGAATTTGAAGTACCACATATAAAGAATAAATTATACAGAACTATAAGAACAAAAAATTGAAAAAATTGATGGATTTACAGTATGCAGCACGACCACAAGTACCCAAGCCAAAAAAAAGAGGTACTATCATGACTCCGTAGCCTCAATCCTGTAAGAATTGGAAGGCAGGATTCTCAAGAAGGTCCGTTGCTGGTTTGACGTCCATGAAATCCTTCACTTCAATGGAATTTGATAATTCGTCGATCGAAAATGGGATGCTGCACATAGGAAATGTGTTCACTTCTTGTACTTTTTCTCCATGTAAAACATAAAATTAAAAAGTAAAAGGCCAGGTTAGTTACCTTGAATCATCATCCAAGAGAAACGAGTTGCTGACAGCATTGTTGGAGTCCTCTGTCATTAACACTCTCATACTGGATATGACCTGTTATAATTGAGAAGATTAATGATTGTTTGAATCATGTACACCTGTTTTACTGAGATTATGAATCGAGTACAATATTTTTGGTATTAAAGAAGAGAAAGAAACCATGCTGTACTTACTTCAGCGGACACACTTCGCGTATTATAGTTATCGTCCCAGTACAATGTACAAATTCTGTACAGCTGCTGAACGCTCAAAATCTGTGACCATTAAATTCCAGCGTTACAAAATGAACAGGATTACCCTCAAAATCTTAACAGTTCATAATTCAGCATCTTAAGAAATAGCATTTATTGATGTTCAAGTTCAGGTAGGTCAATTTAGAGACTTACTGGACACAAATCATTGGTGATTTCATCATATGATATTCTGTATTTCTGATGTATAACCTGAAGGAAGAAGAAAAATGTATATCAACAGATGCGGCTTCAGAAAGTTCATTAGGACTTAATTAACAATATCGTGCTGCATACTGTAAATCCATCAAGAAAAATTAAAAGAGAATTAAAAGTTTAAAATCCATCAAGTTCAAAACTATGATCACAATGGAGAACCAGGTTTATCTAGGGTTTCATGTTCCTGCCTTTCTGTTCTCGGAAAAATTAAAAGAGAATTAAACTCACCAAGAAACCAACTGCTTGTCTTATGTGTTTGAGTTCATCCCAAGATGAGCCTGCATACTGGTATTCAAGAATTTTGTGATAAAGCAAGAAAGAGTTAGAGATGGGAATAAATATTTTAGAAATACAGGTATAGCAAAGAAGTGATCATTTTAACTTGGGTTTGACATATATCACCTCTTCTTTTGCTTGAGCACACCATAATTCTAGCTCGGCTAATCCAGCTTTGACATACTCACCGTTGCTGAATGTACAACATTCCCGTCGTAGGAGAAGACTGAGATTCACAATGTTGTACATGATTAGTGATCTTTTATTGCTGATTAAGGAAGAAAGATAAAATATAGTACAAGGAGAGCTTCTTATTACCTGTTAAAGAGTTGTACGTTAACATAAGAAAATATTTGGGTATATATCTTTTGCACGAGAACAGGTGGAACCTGGATACAGAAGACTGATTAGCAATTTGAAAGAGTAAGCTAATAAAGATAACATGTTTACTCAGCAGTCAGCACGTACAAAGTTTTCTTTCAGTGTCATTAGAAGGGAGTTAAGACAATCAATGATGCTTTGCCAATGATTTGATGTAGTATCTTTGCCAAAGGACCGCCCAGATCTTAGCATGTTTCCTTTGGAGGTTCTTGGTGCCTGCATTTCATTCACAAGAAATAAAATATCATTCAGTGTTGATAGTAAAAGATATCCCATTCTAACGAAGACCAACAGCAAGGGAGAAGCTATACATTACATTAACAAAAATCAAGTAACCAAGGGAGTGTTTGACAGTTTTCTAATGATCAAATATTAGCACATCTGTACGTTGCAAAAGAGATAATTCATTTTAGATAAAGAGATCTCTGAAACAAATTCAAAGAAAAACAGAGGACAAGAAGCATGGGTTGAGTCTGGTAAAGTTCTAATTATCTGGAGATACACTTGGATTTCCTCAAATTTCTTGACATGATCCATAGTCCACACTCTGTACATAATCAGACAAATAAATCCTACTTCTTCCGTCCCGGCCGAAGCTTCCCATTTTCCCATTTCCACAGTATTTTTAATATATTCAACCTTTCACAAAATCCTATACAAATATTAAAGTAAACACAAAATTTCGACTGCACCATTATTTTACTGAGAATAAGTAATCTACCCTAATATTTCTCACTCCAAATGTAAATGGAAAGCTTCGGAGAGAACAGAGGAAGTAGTATTTTCTACATTAACCCACAGATTATTTTGCGTATTCGATTTTTATAACCAAATTGTCTCTGAGACTTTGCCTCTTTAGCTTGTACAAACTTTTGAATATATTGGCAAACATATATAATTATTTCCCGGTTTTAACTTTTGCCAGCTCACATATCTGGAAACGAACCCGTGATTTGAAAGGCTAGACAAGAACGACAGCAGAAAAATCAAAGCAGAATTTCTTATACAAGACATTGATCCAATTTAGCACACCTGAATGCACAATGCAATCAATGATGCCAACTCCTTCTTAAGGTTGTCCCTAACGATGCCAAAGATTTTCTCAACATATGCTGTAAGCTGCTGCTTGAAAAGCAAAGCAGGGTACTTAGCTTCAACCTGGCGTACTGTTTCCATGGCTGCAGCAGCTGCAGCAAGGCTTACAGTAGAAGGAGAAGATCTAAATCCCTATAAACACAAAAATCTTATAAAGTTAGTTATTTACACGCATAAAATGATGCAATGGAGGATAAAAGAAAAATGAATACCATGGTCATTCTCCCAAACAGAGAGGTTGGTGCTGGAGGTTTACGAGCTGGAGTAGTACCAGCAGGTCTCAAACTCTTTTGAAGTAAAAATAGCAGTGTCGAGGTATTCGACAACCAATACGCCATGTGTTCATTGCTGTCATTATTCTGCAAATCATGGGGAGGGATGATCAGTTTTGAGATTGCAAGTGTAACTGCCTTAAATGAATAGCCTGTAACTAGTCCAGATAACATTCACCTATTATAGGCATGCATGAAAACAAAAATGTATTGAGATATATGCTTGTTTGCCATAAAACTGTAGTTCAACTCAGTTGCGTTTTATCTTAAAAACACACACAAAAACTCAATTCAAATCCAAATAATTCAACTCCAGTTCTATACCAAGCACTCCCTATATATCTCAGATGCAGATGTGCATGAAACATCGTAAAAGAATGATAATAACAAAAGGAATTACATACAATGGATGCTTAGTATACATGTCAATCTAATGGTATCGATTTGATTACCTCGATAGCAGAACCAATCATCGTAATGAGACGATCAAAGACACTCGTCCGTTCAGCTTCAAAAGACTTCCAGTGCAAAAGACATTTATATATTGTGAAGGCTGCAACAGGCTTTCCTTGGCTGAAGCCCACATCTTTCATTACACATTCCATGAGAGCATCAACATCCTCCTGTAGCAAGATCAATATTACTTCAGTCTAGTTATACAATAAAGGAATTCAGATGAAGAAAATTTAAGCAAAACTCAAGTTCTAATAGCACGCACATGTTGAACTGGGGGTCTCTTTGGTTTGTCATCGGGAGTCACGAAGCCTTTTTGTGGAGTATGTAAATCATCCTGCACCAAAAATATTATTAACACTCGATTCTTTAGAACTGCAAAAATAGTGACAGAGACAGACAGATAAAAATACTTGACAAATTCAAGAGCATGCCCTAAGAAATTCAATAATAAAAAGATAATAGTACATTGATTCTAACCTCATCATCGTCTTGGTGACCATTTTCCAGTATCTGCAAAACAATTAGAACAATATCAGGTGATATTTGAATTGCCATATAAGAAACACATACAATAAAATTCATGGAAATAGTAAACCTTGGATAAGGTAGATGGAGGTGAAGATGTTCCTTTAGATGGAGATGATGTTCCTTTAGATGGAGCTAACAAGGTTTGCTTTCGTAGTATTTTGTTCTCAGATTCCATGTCAGCAACTTTTTCTTCCAGACTACAACCAATAAAGAAAACCATATGTACTAAATTTAAATAATGGACAAGTAAGAAAAAAGTCATATTGCTAGAATTTAAGGAGAAAAAGGATTCTAATAAAACAAACCTGTGCATGTTGGTCTTCAACTTAACGATTATAGACTCTGCATCCATGGCTTGTTTCAACCTCTCCTGGCTAAGTTTGTTCGACTCTTCATACTTCTTTTCTGTTTCATCTATCTTTGTTTCCAGAGAGTTAACTAAGGCCTGCAAAATGCATAAACAATTATACGAGGAACATTCAGCATTCAGCATTCAGCATCGAGCATTCAAGCTCAGGGAGCTCACCTTAAGCTTCTCATTTTCCAAACTGAGTTTGTCCATCATCTCATGGTCAATGACCGGAATCTCCTTTATTACTGGAACTTCAGCTACAATTTTTGCAGCTTCTCTTTCTTTCGCCAGCATGTCTTTGGTTTCTTTGAACTGAACCTGGAGCTCATGTAAAGCTGTTTGTAATTTTGTGTTTTCTTGAGTTTTTGCCTCTTCCAGGTCAGACTGTACAGATATCATATGCAAGTTCATGGTCAAGGATAGGCAACGAACGGAAATTTGTGATAGTTTCAAAAGGTATTGCAGGAAAGTCGAAAGGGAAAGTGAAAGGAATAGCATACTCTCATTCGCTTCTCAAGCTGTAATCTCCAAGTCAATTCTTCAACTTGCTTCTCCAATTTATTTTTAGCAGCTTGCAGGGCACCAGTTTCTTTCGCAGCCTATATTTCAAGAGTATTAGTAAAACCTAAAAGTAACAATTTCAACAATTGGTATAAGACAAATGAGAGATGTGTAATCAGAGTTTCTTATTCAAAGGAATCACTCAGGATTTTTTCTGCATCAAGTAATCCCAGATTTTGATAATCTCAGAAGGCTTACTACATAACTACGAAAGTTCATCAGTTCAATAGAACTTTTACCCGAAACTTTCTATTAGATGACACTAAACAAGATGTGATGGAACAGGCAAATGAAGACTGGAGGGCAAAAGAAATATACCATCTTCAGTTTTCGCAGTTCTTTACGAGCAGCTCTTCCCCTCCATGCAGACTGTGTGGTGATCGCAGCCTTTTTCAGCTTCTTATATTCTGACTGAGCCAGCATTCTACGGCAGTAACTCTGCATACATACAAGTACAAGCAAAAAGCTCTAGTTTAAGAGAATGTGGAAGTACAGTACATCTGCAGGAACTGAAACTACGAAATGTGGCATGGTCCCATTGTGATGACCAACTGCACGGTTACAGTACCTGGATAAGAATTGCTGCTTTTGTTTGCTTTCTAAACCGGAGCTCATTACGAGCAGCCATGCCACGCAATCCAGTCTGAATTGAAACAGCAGAGGAACATAACTCAGTATAAGCTTTCCGAGCATGATGCCTTCGTATATCCCTCTGAATCTTGATACAAGCAGCTTTTCTGCGCATGCCCTTGTATACATAGCGGGTATTTTCTCCTGCAATTTGCAAAATAAGAACAAACAAATTCATGTATATAGTTTCTAGTGCCAACAATGCGAAGAAAGTATCTTCTAATGCATAAAATAAGCAGCTTCTTGTTTGTCCTATTTAAATTGCAAGAAATGTTGTGGATAAAACCCTGTCACTGGAGTTTTAATGATTTCAGACAAATGTCTAGGACATTCTTATCTCTGGATATTTCTAACACACCGTCCTCATTAAAATAGTCATTATACTAGATTGCTTCTTTCATTGTTTAACTGATATAGGTAGTTAACATGTATGTGTGAAAAAGTTGCATTTGTACCCACGATATGAATAGTGTTGCAAATACTGAGAATATTTAATACTGTTTCTTACAAATAATAACTTCTATTTGTCCAGAACCACTGTTGAACACATTCATAAAGAAACTAATCAGATAATAAAAATAACATTTACCTCTGCAGACTGATTGGAGAAGTATTGCCGAGCGACGCAATACAGTGAAACTCTTCCGAGCCATATATGAACGAATTTTCCTCTGAATGATGGCAGCAGATCTTCCTAAAACCTCTGTCCTGCGAGCATCCAGCTCTGCCATCTGACCAGCCCTTAGAAACACTTTTGTTTTACCAATCTACAAGAGTCAAGTCATAGAGCAAACGGAACTGTAAGTAGAGTGAAAAGATACAAAACATAAAATTCTGACAACCTTTTCACCACCTGATATCCTTCAAGTCCAACTCTCTCCAAAAGCTTCTTACAAACAGCAACCTCATCCGTACTACATAAATCTAGATCACATCAAAGACCAATAGTGCTTTGACAAATAGGAAAAGGCATGATTCAAAATTGATCATACCTCCCAAGTAAAACATCAGGAGCAAGAACGCCAAAACGGTCAACAAATTCAATGAAGGATCTTTTTGTAGGATATCCAGCCATGCTAATCCTGATGGCTTCCATGACACCCTGAGTGAAAGGCAACAAAATAACAAGTATAAATCTCAAATAATGGCCTTTACCTGAACTCTGACCTAAAAGTATCATATAGACCATTAAAGATGAAAAAAGTTTCATACCCCACAGCGCAGTTGTTGGAGGACATTATGATTCTCAAAGATATGTGGTTTGAGAAGATTATTCGGCTTCACACAACGAATATAATGAGGCTCCGTAGAGCTCAGGGTTTCAAGCAAAGCTTGCAATTGTTGCTGCAGATACATCACATAAAATATTAAGGTTTCAATGCAACTTAAATTGTTACCCACACGCAGGAAGAAGAAATGAAGTAAGCTCATACCTTAAACCTTGAGCCAATCGAAGAAAACTTGGATTGTTTGGAGGACTCCTCATTTGACATTGGAAACAGACGTGCAACAAAGGGACAGCTGGAAGAACATAGGAGTGCCTGATGTTCAGCAACAACATAATCCTTGTTTTTATCCAGAAACAACTCGGTTTGATAAGTCACCTGGCATATAGAACTCACTTTGTGATCCAAGGTTCAGGGAGACATGTTATTTGATAGAGATGATTGGTCTGAAATTACAAATAAAACTGTGAGTAAAGCTTACATCCCCAGCATAATGACAGAGGGTGAAGTCGGAACGGGCTAACTTGGGCTTGCTAAAGCGCTTGTGGTTCTTAAATGTCTGATACAGCTTTTGGGCAAATGTATCATGAGTTGACCGAGGAAACATGCTGCAAGAAAGAATGCCAAGTCATAATATTAGTTATGCCAAAAAAAAAGCAACATTACATTATATCATTAAAGAAGATAATAAATTATAAACAGAGCATTCACTGGTGAGAAGCTTACCAGGCTTCATCAAGAAGTGCAATGATGCCACCTGGTTTCTGAGAAATTTTGAAAAGAGAGATAATTAGTCAGCAAGAGTTTGGAGTGAACCATGTCAAGTAGACAAACATCAACCAGACCAATGAAAAAAACTAAAAGTTACAGCCTAATGACAAGGACATGCATTTGCACCTTTTCTATTAGATCAAGAACGTCTTGGTTGTCAATGAACTCAATGTAACTCCAATTAATTTCTTCCTTCGTATACTCCTCTTGCTCCATTTTAAAGACGTGCTGCCAAGTAATATGTCTAGGATAAAAAAAACAGTATATTGGTAGAATTGGAACCAGGGGAAGTGGAAATTAAAATATACCTGATTGAAGTGCTGCTGAAGTTTCTCATTGGTCAAGTTTATGCAAAATTGCTCGAAACTGAGAGCAGGTGCAACAAATGTTAAGAAGAAAGGTATAATATGTGCGCTCTTATTATTAACCTTAATGATCAAAACTACACTTGGGTAATCAAGTGGTCTATCAGCCTATGTTACTCAATACGTACTTTTATATTACCTATGAAATGAAAGGATTGGGCAATGACTTCAATGGTAAGATACTATACAAAAAGATAAGCCTCAGACACTATATGATCATACGCTGCCTAAAGCCTAGTTCTACAGATTAGAAAAAACAGGGTGGAGTCAAAGATATTTTTGTTAATAACAATATACGGAGAAGGTAGTACAACTTTTCTCTGCTTCCTTTTCCAAGGGAACCTCCATATACAGACTAGGACTATGCAACACAAGTCATGCTGAAAATGAAGGCAGAGTGTACCGAATAAGCACCTGTTAGTCTTGAAACTCTCAAATCCGTATATATCTAACACCCCGATCAAATATTTTGAATCAGGATCTTGACCAATTGAATTGTTGATCTTATCTACAAGCCTGCAAATATAGGTTAATCAGATGATTTTCAAGTGTAGCAAATCATTTGAAAATAATAGAGCACTCCGGCATAGGTACTTGATGAAGCAGCATATTAAATTTGACCATAAATATGTAGCTTACCAATCAAACAATCTAGAGTAGACAACTTTGGCTAGAGCATCTCTACTGGCAGCAGCAGCCTCCGGATCCAACTCCTTGGTGATGGTTTCATCACGAGTAACAATTACACGTTTGCATAGAGAATCTTCCAATGACTTTGTGTCACACCTACAATACAGTACTAGATTTGTAAGAAAGATAAAGAAAAGCAGAATTTGTCGTTTTAATAAACAGCGCAACTCTGTGTGTGTGTGTGTGTGTGTAAACATATTACATGAATAACTCGGCAGCGGTCTTTAAGTGAAACCAAGATTTCTCATCTTTGGGGGTTGATGAATCAGCATCATTTCCCTTTGTGAACTCTACGTTTCCGAGATGGAGGATTGCAGCAATTACTCGAAATATTGCTTCCTGAAAAACAGAAAGAAAACAGTATAAACTACTAGAGTCAGTTGATGGTTCAGCATGCGAAGCTACTTCAGGGTAAATACCTGTTCTTCAGAACTGATTCCAACAGTCTCCATAGCCTTTCTTGTATCTATATATTCTTTAGCATCATCGACCCCATCCAATTCGTAGCAATTCGTCTGATTTAAATAATGAAATGTTCTTGGGTTTCCCAACTTGTACTTTTTTATTTCCTGATGGTAACACAATAGAACATGAGATTCGTGTGTTGAGATTACGACATAATAATCTAAGAGATTCAAAATTTCCTAAAAATGAGGATGTACTCAAAATGTAAATTCTAAGGGTATAAACAAGATGAGATAATCATTAAGCTTTCAGTAGTACTGCTGCCAGAAAAATGGCGGAAGATCCAATACCTCTTGGGGTGCAGCACAGAGCATGTAGAAACAATGGTAATTTCTCTCCGGATCAGATAGTTGGCAAACACGAGACCTTTCGAGCAAGTAAGTTCTAATTGCAGCCCCAGTGATACGACCATTTTGATCAAACTGAAGTTCAACAAATTTACCGAAACGACTACATACAGAGTACATGAAATTAGTCACATCAGACATCACCAGAAAACTTGAAACTGTACAGAGACAAAATGGGTCAAATCTTGATACCTTGAGTTATTATTTCTCACTGTCTTTGCATTACCAAAGGCCTCAAGAACAGGATTTGACTGCAATGCAAAAACAACAATAATTAATTAATAATATTGATAATAATAATAAATTTATTATTATTATTATTATTATTATTATTATTATTATTATTATTATTATTATTATTATTATTATTATAGAGTAAGTCTCCTGAGGGACTACCCTAATGAGTGATTAGTTAATTATGTTCTTATTAAGCCATAAATATTTGTTATTTATATAGATTACTAACCCTTTCACCAAGAAGGTATAGGTATTCAAACCACTTTTCACGCATACAATATTGCTGAATCAGACCTTTGCCTAGACCAATATAAGAAAGAAGTCCTTTTTCTACGTATAGGTACTTACCATTTGCTTAATACTTAGTTATAAAAGATTGACTAACTAAAGCTAGAGAAAGATAGTATAAAAGTCCCTTGCATGTATATTTATTAATTTCCTTATAGAGGTACTAAAATAGACAGACAAACATCAAGGTCATAGCCAGAAACATTAGGGGTTTATACTAAGAACGTCATTATTGTACATACACATAAAAACTGATCACAAAACATTGTGTAAAAAAGAGACGGGAAAATTTGCCCATTTCCAAACTAAATAAGTGCTTTGGAAATGTCAAAATAAAATAAAGTTTACCTCAAGAACTTGTTGTTCGACAGATCTTCCTTCTGATGAAGCTCGTCCTCCCATGTAAGCTAGATACCGCATAAGCAATTTTGTGCTTTCTGTTTTACCTGCCCCACTCTCACCGCTTACCAAAATTGACTGACTTATTCCATCATTCATCATCAACCTGTTTTCAAATAAAGGTCCGCTTAGTTTACGTGTATAAGAATGTATCTCAAACAGTTTAGACTTTACAGAAATACATGCCTGTATGCAGCATCTGCAACGGCAAATGGGTGCGGACTCAGTTCACCAAAGGCTGCTCCTTTATATTGTGCCATCATATGACTGTCATATAGATGAGGCAACCTTTGGAAAGGATTGACAGCAATCAAGATACTTCCAGTGTAAGTCTGAATAAAATGGCAAAGAAAAGCTTCAGTAATCCTCGCACATATTGAACATGAGGCATGCTCGAGAAAATGCTGCGACATATCGAAAGATCTTTGAAAACTTACATAAATCTCATTTATGTCATATCTTGATTTTAAGTTATCAAGAACCCCAGGCTCATGCAAATATGCCAACTTTGTCATGTCATCAACTCCACATGGCGGAGCATCGACATCTTTGGCATACACATTAGATTTTTTAGCCACAACCTGCAAAAAATAGCTAAGCAATTTAACTCTAGAGACCCTCCTTAAACAATGAACTCTACTAAAGAGATAATAAACCAATGAAAGTGTGAACGATAAATAAGCTGGGTTATCTAGACCATAGAGCCAATCTTAGTCCAATTTCCCCAGAATGCAAATGTGCCTAATCATATTATAGACCTGTTGGGTTTATTTATATTTAGTTATATGTAACAAAAATTATATGTAGGAGGCATATCTATGATGTGATTTTCAGATATGCACAAGCAACTATTTTGTAACAGTAAGGAGGCATCTCCAACCTAAATGCAATCATCAGTGATATATTGAAGAATTGTCAATGCTTCAGAAGGAAAATAATAGGACTAAACTTCAAGGATCCAGATAACATTACAAACTAAAACAAAGGTACTTAGTTAACTAGATTTGACTAGAATGATGACTATAATTGACATGCATGTCTTGATGAAGAAGATACTTCGAGAAGAGGGGAATAAGTAACTAACTGCTTGGAGCAATTTAAATAACGATGTTCAAGAATTTTAGACACTGACCGTCTTCCCCGACGTGCATTGTATTGTTATGTCATCTCCTTTGACTGATATAACTTCACCATCTATCCATGCTACCTCAGGATCCTCCACCCACACAAGGGACCCAACCCCAAAACTGACCGAAGCGACCTGTAAAGTGCAACAATCTTTAGCCATTGCCAATTACCAGAGTCATGAATATCAACATCCAACATAGAGAGAAACTCCAATCCCCACCCTTATGAGAGACATTTCAAGAGTGCAAGTCAAGAATCGACAATCAAAATGGCAAAACTTCAGTTGCTAAACGGACACTGTTAAATCAGGGCACGAGAAAATCAACAGCTACAGTCTACAGATAAAGGTACTAATCCAATCAAGCACAGATTTTTATTAATGGCTCACATTGTCAATTACAATTTCTAACAAAACAGTAAAACAATCAAAATGGCAAAACTTCAGTTGCTAAACTGACACTGTTAAATCGGGGCACGAGAAAATCAACAGCTACAGTCTACAGATAAAGGTCCTAATCCAATCAAGCACAGATTCTTATCAATGGCACACATTGCCAATTACAATTTCTACCAAAACAGTAGAACAGTCGACAATGGCAAAACTTCAGTTGCTAAACCGACATTGCTAATTCGGAGCACAAGAGCATCAACAGCTAAAGTCTACAGATAAACGTCCTAATCCAATAAAGTAGAAATTTTTATCAACCGCATTGACTACAATAAGAAGGTACAGAATGTACGAAACCAAACCAAACAAAACCTCAACAAATCTTGGTAAACAAAAAAGCGCACGGATCAAGTTGAGCTGAATAAAACCAATAAGAAAAGCAATCAAAACATCAACAATAGGTAAAACAATAAGAGAAAATAAATTACCATTTTGCATTAACTTGAAACAGATGAGCAACCTCGATCAGCTTTGAATCTGAAACCCCCAATATCCAATCCAAACAAGAAAGTATCCCTAATCTTATGCACAAGAAAACAGAAAAGGAAAGAAAAAAAGAACACAAAACAAAAGAAGCTCAAGATCTGACAGCAGAATGAATTGAATGGAGCTTTTAATGAGTTTGGTGTTGACACCGCTTCGACTTTCCAACAACAATGGGACAGAAAATCGGAGAGAGAATAAATAACAAGAAGAAGAAGAAGAAAGGGGAAATGGAGAAGAAGATGAAGAAGAAGAAATTAGAAAAATTGTGTGTGGATTAAAGTGTAAAACCCCTTTTGGTTTTGGTTTTGCTGCGTTAAGAAGAAATACAAATTATTAAACGAAAAGTCGTTTCTTTTTTCTTTGGATTTTCGTAGAGAGTCTCACGTTGTTGGCTTCTGTAATAATAATAAGTAAGTTGTATTCTTATTCTTAGACTGGATTTGGTCTTTGGTAATCCTTAGAGTTATTACAAGTAATCTGTTATTAACACGCACCACTAATTCAACATTACTGCTAATCTAATAAATTATGGAATGGATGTAGTCTTATTTGGTTCAATCAAGTTGAATTACATTAATGCCCTTGCTAGATTCTCGTTATTGCGAAATCCGGGATTTTATTATGTCACCTTTCCAACATCTACGCGGAATGACAGTTCGGTTGAGGTTGTCTTTTTATTCCATTTGGTATTACTGGACAACATTATTAATTTGTTTTAAACTATTTTTTGTGAGATATATTATTAAACGAGTGTACTCGAGACAGAAAATGTGTATAGAATAGAATAGAGTTTGAGTCATTCAAGACTTGGAGTAGTAATAATAATTTTCATCTCGAATATTATAAGTTGGGATCAAAATGAAATATGAAAAATCAGGATTAATAAATATCTTTTTATTTGACCTTTTTGTTTTTCAATTTTATTTTCTCAACTTTTCATGAATTAAAACTTTATATATACTCTAAAGTTTACTCGCTCTATCCCGTACATTTATTTACTTTTTTTTAAATTTAAAATTCCAATTATAATACTTTGGAAAGATCTCATTTCAATCATTTTTTATGCAGAGAAACTAATCACCTATTTTGAGGATCGAATACGTAATTTATGGGCGTCTTAGTTTACCACTTGACTACTATGTCTAAAATTTTCTCTCAAAATTTAGTTTGCTTTTGAGGTCTTGTTTTACTTGTAATTGTATATGTTCCTCTATTATAGTACCTAGGGGACTAATTGGTGTAGAACTAAAGTTCAAACAATTGATTTCAAAACATTTAAATTTTATATAAGTTTGAGTTTTAATTCTATACAAATTCGTCTTTTAACATTCTAGTGTTGAATAAACAATTGAATGAAAAAATAAAAATGTATGGAATTATGAATTATCTATGTTAAAATAATTAAATAGAGCGTGATGGAAGAAGTTAGAGATATGTGACATTTTAGTATGAGAATAGTCTAGTCCTTTTGCTTCGTATTTAGCTATTCGATTCAATTATCAACTTTGTCTCTTCGATCAATCGGTCAGTGTAAATAGTATTAATTAAAATGTCATTTAGAATGGAGTTAGCTAACACTTCCTATCATATAAGATCACATGTTATCAGATTTATTCCGACCATACACGACTAGTTTTAGTGGTAAGTTATAGCACTAAATTGGAAGCTTTAATTAGAGTGTTTGATTCCAAATTTGAATTGAGAAATTTCAATTTTAGTTATAATTTTATGTATAAAAATTTAATTGCAATTGATTTTTTTCAATTTATATTTGGAATCAAACATTTTGTAAAATGAGGAGTGGATAAAAATAAGAAAGGGGACAAGGAGAATACAACAGATTTAAATTGAGAACTGTGAAAATGTGAGAGACATAAATTTGATTATGAAGAAGGGCCACAAACGTAGTGCTCATAAGGCCCACAAAAGATTTCTGGGTTGTTGAGTGTGAACTGATTGGGGGGAAATGCACAACTTGCAGACGGTTCAAATTTGAAAAGTCGAATGGTGTATATATTGAGCTAAAAAGTGAAGATAGATTATTTGGACTGGTTTTGACCTTGGTAGATTGGATTTAAAAAAAAAGTAAATCAACGAAAATATAGTTCAATATAATTGCATGTTGCATTTTGAGATGGTGTATAAATAAAATATAGCAATAGCAATTTAATTGTAACTTCGAATTTAAATTATAAGAAAGTTATAACAGGTTGACGTGCGAGCGGTGGTGGAGAAATTATAATTGGACTTCGAATGCAATGCGATTCAGGATTGAATTTACATTCGAATTCCAATTTTATTTTTAGTTAATACTCATATTCGAACACTTGTAAAAGATCTAAGCAGAATTAAATTATCCTATTAGATTAGTGATATGTTGAGTTGTAATCTCAATATCTTTTGCACTGTAGAGTGAGTATATACACGGAAGGATTTGACAATTTGACTTCTGTAAAAATTTCTCAACTCTGCTTTTATTAATGTTAAATCTTACCATGCTCCTACTCTCTAAAGACTACAGAATCTCCAAATTAATATCTTTCCACCAAAATACAACCATATTTGTTGTCCCTAGTAGAATATATAAAAGAATCGTATATAAACTATCCATTAGAAACCAAGTTTATCTGGGGCACGTCTCGAATGCATGGTAACAATTTTGTGAATTTACATTATGGGTGTAGTACAATCACTAGGTACCCAACTAATAGAGATTCTTGTATTTATAGTTGGAAATTGGGGTTAACAGAACCCTTCTCTCACCACTAATAATTGAAAATATGATTCAAATATACTCCTTTATAATTGTTCACTTTCTTTTTAGACATGTAAAATCAGTAGAATATTATTATAAATTACATATAGCAGTATATGTGTATAACTTCATGTGAAGGGTAGTGGAGATATAACATTAATTACGAAATTATGACAATTTTGCTTTAGTTGTAGTAGTATTTTGTAAAGAATATAAATTTATATACTACATAAACTTGCAAAGAAACGGACAATGACAATTACAAAATAGAATTAATTTATAATAATTAAAAATTATGTTGTGAAATTAAAATTTGTTAAAATTTATTTATTTGAAATCTCACCCATTAAAATTTTACACGTGTCACGTAATTAAGTTGTCACATGTCACGAGATACTTAAATTGAACACAATGTCAACTGAAAGGATCAAAATTAGGTGATCACAATCAAAAGTATTTTTTTTGAAAATGTTATAATTTAGAATATTTTTTTGGATTTTTATAAATAATTGATAGTGACAATAACAAAGTACGCATTGGTGTTAACTCATGCTTAAGAACACGTTGAAGAAGAGTCCAAGTACATACTTAATTGAAGGTTAATTTTTCTTGCTAGTTGCGACTCAACTTTGAGCGACTCAGTTTATAGTTTATGACGACTACTCCAATATTGGCTGCCTTGGATTTTTCTTCAATCTTGAACTACAGTTGGATGGATGAGCTACGCATTTTGTCTGTCAAAAATGGCATTATGCATATTCGATTTAAAATCTATACAGTATTAGAGAATAATTCTTAGAATAATTTATACTTCAACTTATTATAAATGTATGTTACAAGTTGCTGTGAAAATCACCATAAAAAGGTACTTATACCTCCATTATAGTATAACTCCACTCGAAGTTTCAGAATGTTATCAAGCAGATACATTTTTTTTTTTGTGAACAGAAGATAATTCATTCAGTAAGCTTTAAAGCTCAGCAACACAAATACAAAGGAACGAAGAAATAAATAAAACCGACCTATACGAAAGTGGTACCAAAATCAAACTCTTGGATAGTTTCCCATAGGGTGTGAAAAAAAACCACCGGGCCGACCCGCCTACACAAACCGCTCACTTTTCACATGTATCCGCCAAGTTTTTTATAAAATGTGTAATAAGTCAATTAAAAAAAAGTTGCCACTAGTGAATGGGTGGTGGGTTGGATGTGTGCAACCCGCCACTCACCCGTCATTTTATGTAGATATATATTTGTAAATTTATAAATAAGTAGACTCACCGGTTAAAGAAATTGTCTCTTTGCTTACGTTATTGAATATATATGTATAGATTAAGTGAGTTATATCTCTTCTCTTTAAGCAATATATCATCTTCAGTTTTGTACTCGCCTTTCATTATTCTCATATTATATAGGCCACTTTGCCCACGCAGCCAACGGCCATATGGCCTTTATTTTTTATTTTTTTAATTTTTTTTTAAATCAGAATAAATTAAAAAAATATATATCTCCAACGGCTATATTTTTTCGAACTCTATAAATGCAACCATAATTCATTTCATCTCTTCACACTTCATTTTTCTCCCATCTGTCATCTACTTCTTAAACGCAAAATGCTAAATGTATACTACCAACTCCCAACATTCGAGCACCAACCCAAACACTTCAAACACTCCACCGGATCAAGAACATTTGTCATTCTCTGAAGATGAGGATAGAGCTCTCATTGAAATCTTCATGAGTTTGTATAATACTCCGATCAAAGCCACTAATAACCGGACGTATACCAACATGTTCACTGATTCAAGAAGATTTGGGATCAAAACCTTCAAGATGGCCATCCACTAACCGACCTCCGCGTCCGAACTGTTAATTCACTATGTGGGAGATTCGTTAGGGTGAAGGACGAGGTCAACCACTTTGTCTCAGCCTATAACGATGCAAATCGTGAAATTGGTGGTAAAAGTGGTCAAAATGAGGATGATGTTATCCGTCTGGCAAATAAGCTATACGAACAGAGACACAATAACAAGTTCAATTTTGAACATTGTTGGCACGAGATGAGAGACTTTCCATTCGTTGATGTTTGTTGTTGTTCGAGCCTCAAAGACGAGTTCGACCTTTGATTCGTTCTTGTTTGTTGTTGTTGTTGTTCTTAGTTGTTGTTCTCATTTTTAGTTGTTGTTCTCGTTGGTGTTGTTGTAACCCTCTGATTCCATCTTAATAAATTATAAAACTTGTTTTAAACATGCAATTTGATTAATTTCAACTTCCAACTAGTCTTAGAATATGTTAAACTTGTTAAAAAAATATATAAAGATAATAATAAAAAAATAAAAAAGGCCCTATTCATGGTCGTCTTGATGACCCATTAGACAGAATTTTCGACTACAATGGTCATCAGAGTGGTCATCGCCAACGACAGCTACTATTCACGGTCATCGTGACGGCCCATTGGGAGTGGTCTAAGTAAAGAAGGGAAACTACTTTAGAAGAATTATTGTCCTCTTTGTTCAGAACATGCTCTTTGTTGTTAATTTTTCTTCTTATGCATCTACTTCTACAAAAATTGCATGTTTTAACTACATCTTTTTTTAATTATATTCACCCGCCAATCCGCCCACTACCCGCCCGCCATTTTTATCACCCGAACCGTCGCGGGTTAAAAAAATATTTCACCCACCGCGGGTTATAGTTATAATTATGGTTTGAATTTTTGTTAAAACCCCCTACACCCGCCCACGCTCAAGCCTAGTTTCCCAAAGAGTTGCAAAAATGAACTAGTTTCGGATCAGACATACATCTCCCAACAACTTTTTGAACACAGTCCCGACCAACTACTCTCGATCGGAAGCTGCTAAATTAGATACATCTGAACTCGTCGTCGCAGGCTGGTGTATAGCAATGTTTCCCTATACTTATTTACGGTTACGACACTTGCACTCCTTCGAGACTAGACCACCCGAACTGCTGGTTAAGGCACCGAAGCATCGACGTCCTACCTGCGTCGTCTCTACCTGATGTTGACCCTTCTCACTAATGTCGCTTCTTATGTCATAAACTGATTCGACCCAACTGTGAGCTCCCTTGATGTAGGTGTTGATACTGATCTTGGCTCTAGTACCAGCAGATCACTGATATGAGTGTTGGAATTTATGAAGAAAAAGTGAAGTCAATAATGCCTTGAGGGGTGTATTTACATTGAGACCATTTCTTAATTATTTGTTGACTAAGAAAATAAAATATATATTCGTAAGCAACTTTGTAAAAGCTTCGAATCGATATTATACATCCAAAACGAACCTTGGTTAGTGAGGATTAAGTGCTTAAAGTTAGAAGGTATAGTGGTTTTATACCACATTGCTTTAGAGCAAGTATAGTCACTAGTTTATAATCTAATAGTTCATACTTGGTGTCCAATTTGTGGAGCTAGATAAGTTGAGAGCAAATCCTGACCAGATTTGTACACGAAACTAGTTGACTAGTCTGTGAGTTGGTGCGCGCAACCCTTACACACGATTGATGAACCGGACCAAGCTCAATTGGGTTAGCCCCTGTGAGCTAAGTTTTTGTTAGTTCAACTTCTTCCACCTTCTAGAAGTGTTCTTCAAACTCAAGTTTGTAACTCATGTAAGTTACAAGTAGTCAATTTGACATTTGTTACTCCATAAGTAACAACATTACTCTTGTGGAGTAGTGGAGGTAGTGGAACATAAGTTAAATATTTTTTAATGAATTGGTATAATGAAGAATGTAGTTACATTCTCAATTCATCACCTATAAAAGGGTTTCATTTGTCTTGTAAAAGAGTAGAAGAAACCCACCATCTTCTCTTCTCTTCTCTCTTTGTGACTTTTCTTCTCCTTTTCCCTTTCGTATAATCCGGGCTCCAGTTTTGTTCGCCAGGAACATCTAGCAAGTGCAGCTCCCTATGACTTGTCGATGCCCTAACTGCCTCCATGCTTCTCCCGTTGATTTCGCGATCAATTAGCGACCTTTTTGGTGTATCAACGGGCACCCATCAACATGCAAGAGTTGCGCAATGAAGGCAGTTAAGTATCGATCTAGCCAAGGCTCGTCCTCCATGATGGTGACCGGAGACAGTTGTTGCTGATTACGGTGCATGTGCTTCCTTCGATACTAGACCACCTGAACTACTAACTATCACTAAAGCATCGACATACTACTTGTTAGCGTCGACACCTCTACTAGAAACTGATTCGATCCAGCTGCAGGTTCCCCTACGGTTACCTTGTTACGACTTCACCCTAGTCGAATACCACGCCATCACTTAACGAAGGGATCTTGTATCCAAGCATGCACCGAGCTTCGGACGAAGACCATTCCCAGGGTGTGACGGGCGATGTGTATAGGGTAAAAGGAACCTTTGAAAAATGTGTCTATTCCTTTCGATCCACACCCCATAGACAAAGTCAATGAAAAGTGCCTTGAAGACTCTATGCTTAGGTTTACGACCCTTAATAAAACGTAACAAATTGTATACCACAATATCCCAGTCACCAATAGGGATAGGAATGCCAAGCCAATTCAAAAGAGCACACCACACTTGTTGTATAGCTTGACAGTTAACAAAAGGTGATTTATGTCTTCCTCCTCACCAACTACAAAAGATGCAATCGAGATCAGTTAATAGATGTAATTGGCGCAATCTGCTTTTCGTTGCCAATCGTTTCCATAAAGCTAACCATAAGCAAAATTGTGCTCGAGGGGTAGCTTTATTATTCATTACTAGCTCTTTTCAATCTACAACAGGAAGTGGAGGTCGGACCATCCCAAAAGCTGCCTGCTTATCAAAGTAATCACATATCATCAATTGTTGCCATGCCCCACCAGAAATGATCTCATCTCTACATTTCATAATTTTCTTAAATAGGAAAGAAGCTTGCGCAAAAACCGCCATCCTATCCACATGTTAATTCTAAACATAGTAAGCGTGAATCCAACGAATCCATAACTTATCAGCTTTATTATGGATGGCCTACAAAAGTTTGTAATAAGCAATTTTGTCCCAGGTTGGAAAATGAACCAGACCTAGTCCACCTTCTTCTTAGGCCTGTATATGGAATCCCAAGAAACCGATGATTTTCTACTCTCGTATATGTCACTAGTCCACAAGAACCTTCGACAAATTGCCTCCACAACCTTCATCACTTTTTTAGGGAAGTAGAAAATTTGGGACCAATAATGTTGTAAATAATATAAGACACTCTGAATAAGTTGAAGCCTCCATCCATAGCTAAGTAACTTCGCAGTCCAGTGAGTAATCTTCTGTACCATTTTATCAAGAAGGGGTTGATATTTATTTATGAATAATCTCTTGGCAGTAAGGGGTATGCCAAGATTAGGACGGCTCATATGATCCGTATTCATGGATCCAGTCCGTTTATCCGCATTTACGGATCGGATCAATCCGATCCATTAGCTAACGGATTGGGTAATAGATCTGTTATTTTTTAAGCCATGAAAAATGGATAAATCCGTCGGATATCCGAATTTTTTTTATTATGTATTTCTTTTATTAGGTTTTAGGTATTATTTTCCCAATTTCCCATCATTCTCATTCAGCCAAAAGCGACATACACGCTCACAAACACAACGACATGGAGGAGATCTAAAAATCGACTTTGTCTCGCCCTCAGCCCTCATCGGCTGACACCTCTGTGCGGCTGCTCAACCTCATAACCTCTGCTTCAGTCTTCTTCACATCGTCGTGCAATGCTGTAAAAAAGGTCTCTCACTCTTATTATTACAGTGGATCCTTGTTGTCGTAAATCAAGACCATTTGGGAATTTGATTTTGGAAAAATAGTAAATTTTGGAGAATGTGATGATGATGGATCTAGTCTTGGCAATGGGCGGGTTTTACCCAACCCATTGACCAAATTATGGGTATCCAAGGAAGGAGGAAAGAATGTTTTTGGTTTGGGCGGGCCGGTTGAACCATAAACTGTCCATTTTAACACAGCCCATTAAAACTCGGACCGGTCCGGGTTGGGCCGGGCCGACCGGCCAGTTTTTTTTCCCCCTCTCTCACTCTCTCAATTTTTATAAAAAAGATTTTATGTTGTCCTATCTATTTTCTAGAAGGAAAAACTACAAACACAAATCAATTCCAAAATATCATCTCTATACATCAAAATCAACAATTCAAATACAAATTCAAATTTTTTCGAATCTACAGTCTATCTCAAAATTATCCAACTTTCATTATCCCAAATTTTGTTACAATGTCTCGAATCCAAACATCAAAAAGTCGAGGTTGAAAGAAGAAACA
>JAYMSP010002240.1:0-25383 GCA_036897095.1 Plantago elongata
ATAATAAACTGAATGTGATCATAGTACATATCATCCTTATAAATGGTTGTCTCTAGGACATACATACTTTCAGTTTCATGCCCACACAAGCTAGTTTCATGGATTCAAAATTTAGTTTCATAGTTCTAAACCCCTAAAGGGAATGTTGAACCTTAAAAAACCAGTGAATTTGAAAACTCCTCCGAGGGCTACGGTCTTAATTAGGGTTTAGTGTTGAGGACGTGTATATGGCTACCGCCATGTACCCGTCCTAAATCGTAAACCCTAATTAAGCGTTTATCAGGACTACAATGTTAGTTTCAGCAAAAGAAATCGTAAACCCTAATTAAGCGTTTATCAGGACTACAATGTTAGTTTCAGCAAAAGAAATGTATTAGTTTCAGGTTTATTAAGCTAGTTTCATGATGATTAAAGCTAATTTCATGATATTTTGTATTAGTTTTATATTCACAAAATCTAGTTTCAGATTCACAAAACATAGTTTTCATGATCTTTTGTATTAGTTTCATATTCACAAAAGCTACTTTTAGAACAACAAAAAATAATTTCAGGTTCACAAAAGCTAGTTTCAACAACACAAAACTAGTTTCAAAACCATAAAACTTAGTTTCATGATATTTTGCATTAGTTTCATATTCACAAAAGCTAGTTTCAGAACAACAAAAACCTAGTTTTACGTTCACAAAAATTAGTTTCACGTTCGCAAAAGCTAGTTTCGGAATCACAAAACCTAATTTCATGATCTTTTGTATTAGTTCCATATTCACAAAAGCTAGTTCTAGAACAACAAAAATTAATTTCAGGTTCACAAAAGCTAGTTTCAATAACACAAAAATTAGTTTCAAAATCACAAAACCTAGTTTCATGATATTTTGTATTAGTTTCTGAAAAAAGAAAACTAGTTTCACATTCACAAAAATCCTGAACGAAAATATTTGAAACTAACTATTATGTTTCAAAACAACAAAAAACTAGTTTCATGTTCACAAAAACTAGTTTTAAAAATACGAAAGTTAGTTTCATGAACTCATAAAGCTAGTTTCAGAATAAAAAAAAAAACCTAGTTTTAAAACAACAAAAATCTAGTTTCAAAAATTAGTTTCATTAGAAACTTAATTTCAGAAGCATAAATGTTGGTTTCACTAGTTTCAAAAGCAAGCCAAGCTAGTTTCAAGAGCATAAATTTTGGTTATTAGTTTCACCGGCAACAATAGTAGTATCAACATAAACATGTAAAAATAGAGGAGTGCTCATAATTAAATACTTCAACCTATATCGAGAAGATCAAAAAAGGCTAAACCCAAGTTTTATGTCAAAAACATGGCTAAAGCCATTGAACATGAGAGAGACAATGAAATTCATGGTGAGAACACATTTTAAAACAGAAAAAACGAGTGAAAGAATCTGACCGAGAGAAAAAAAAATGCAAGAGAAGAAGAGAAAAATCTGAAAACAACAAAGAACAAATGAATTTCGTATAAACAGAATTATGGTAGATTTGGAGAAAAATAAAGGAGGAACATTAGTATAAAATCATGTTGTAGTTGGGAGAAAATGGCTCAAAAAAATAAAATGGTCTTTTTTACATTAGTTTCTTACAGTGATTCATTTGTGCAAGAGAGAAATAAGGAGGGATATTCATGAAAAGTCATATTGTGATTGGAAAAAATTAGAACTTCAAAAAATAAATTGATAATATATAATAATTTTTAAAGAAGCCTTATATAATAAGAGCACTATATAAATTGGCGTAGTTATTAATTTTCTAAATTAAGAAAACATAGTAGACAAGAAAGGGGTGACATAGTTTTGAGGAGAGGGTAAAAGCGGAAGAAAATTAAGAAAAAGAGCTACAATTGACAGTTTTTTTATGAGGCACAATTTGGGACTTCCATATGTTATTTATAACATCATTGTTAATGTGATGTAATAAATTAATAACGAAGCACAACTTAAATGCTTCATCTTTAATTAATAAGTGGAGGTTCGAATAACGTTTTAATCGTTTCGAAAAAAAATTTATGATGTCATAAACACAATTTTCTTCCTCCATTTTTTTCCTGTGAACTAATATTCTTTTTGGAAAAAATTTGTGATGTCATAAACACAATTTTCTTCCTCCATTTTTCCCCACAAACTAATATTGTTTTGGACAAAAAAAATTGTGATGTCACAAACACAATTTTCTTCCTCCATTTTTCCCTATGAACTAATATTTTTTTGGAACCCATTGACTAACAGTCAAACTAACGAAGGGCCCTCCAAACTAAGCTACAATGAATTCGCTGGAGTAAATTGTAATTTAAGCTATATGCAATGGAGCAAAATGTAATTTTCGCATTGAAGAAATGTGAAAATACACCCTTCCTTCAACAAATCCAACCGACGCCTATTCCATGTGAATGGAGCCTCCAAGTTCTTGGACATACCTAGCTATATTCTTGGTGCGTCATTATAAAAGATGGAAAGTGAAAGAAAAGAAAAAAAAAAGTAAAAATCCGAAAAAAATGTGAAATTACGTTGAAATTCTGGTGGCGTATTTTGGATACAGAATTTTCTTGGAACCTATATTCAGGAAGAAGGCACTAGGGGCGGCCCAACTATTTTAGGGCTCGAAGGTAAATTTTATTCGAAGACCTAATAAAACAATTAAAAAAATAATAGAAAAACTTCGTGCTTATCATTTTCTTGAGTTCTCACATCTACTGATATATTTTCTACTAGTCACTCTATAAATATAAAACAACTAAAAATAATAATTAAAGTTACAAACAAACAATTAATTAATATTCCATAATTAAAGTAAAGTAATGTATGACAAAATATCAATGCAACGAATTGAAAATTAATGTGGTGAAGATGCCTAACTTAGAGAAAGATTATGGAAACTAAATAACTATTAAAAAGGATGAATTGTGATTTTTTTTTAATTTATGGTTTACATACTATAAATAGGAGATTGTCTTTTGTTACAACCGAGACAATTATCCTATTAAATGTAAATTAGTTCCTCATTCTCTCACACTTGATTTTCTATTAAAAGGAAATTTACTTACTTAAAACTTAATTTCCTCAGAAGTCTCGCATCATTTAAAAATTTGGAGGAAAAATTTAAAAAATATTAAATGATAACATGAAATAGGGAGCTTTCTTAATATTTGGGCCTTAGGCAGTGGCCTCACTTGCCTATTGGCCACCCCTGAAAAGCACAACTGGTAGTTGCATCAAAACTTTTCTCAAAAATGTTGTAAATATTCACCTCCCCTTGAATTTTAGTCTCCGTTTGGAATGAAAAGTAGTTTAAAAGTATATCTTGATTGAATTGGTGTACTCCCATCAGTTTACCCACGTTAACATCAAGTGAAATGTTCATTTGCGACGTACCCTCGGACAGTGTTTCACCTTCAGGACTCACAAGTTCGTCATAATTTGGTTTTTGTAACTATCTTTGTTGTCACCCTCCCAAACTTGAACGAGGCCACATTCGGATTAGTAATTTGAGAGGTCACCTACTAGTGTGATGTTAACCAGACGCCGGCTTGGACTATTACTATTGATCACTTTAAGGTTCGATGCCCTTATATTGTTAAATGTGATGATAGGTTCCTTGACGTTTAATGTCGTGAGCGAGAATATCAATACAATTGTTACAATGATCAAGAAAGTGGCGGATGTCATGATGACACGTTTGGGGCATTGTGGCTGTTGAAGAGATTTGGAAGCGGATAAACCCTGTTCGTCTATGCCGGCCAAGGGCTTCAATTGCTCCAGCCTGTCAGACGCAGCCATAACAGGTAGAAGCTATGCCGAGGGCCCGAGGCAATGAGCTGAAGCTACTGAGGTGCTATATGTCCTATTGTTATGTGTGTGTGTGTACGAATGAATGAATGGTCACAAAAGTTTTTATTGGTGGTCTTTCAAATTCATTTTTAAAAGGGCTTTGACCATTGACTCGCCGTTGACCACATTTGTAGTAGAATTAGCGGACCAATTAGGCCCTATATATGTTCTCATCAAGCTAAACTCCCACACATATTATGTTGAGAAGATCATGGAATTTTGCCAATTGCTCTTAGCTTAACAATCTAAAATAATGATTGATGTTCAAGGCTTAACATAATGTTCCAATAAGAAGTAAAGTATTCGCCAACGTGCTTAATGTGCCCATGTTTTTGCTGCTTCTTTTCTTTTCGGGTGTACATAAGTAACGGTACAATGTCATGCACGTATTACTCTACAAATAACATAAATCAAATCAAACAATATCAAGAGTTGGTACAGACTCAAACAGACTGATTCATTAGCCTGAATCCCTGATGCTGATATTTACAAACCATTGCTTGCTAAAAGCGAATGAAGATAAATCTAGCTACAAGGAAACCCTGCTCCTACACCTCTGATCCTGAACAGCCTGGTTAAGCAAATCAAAATCCATGGTACAATTCACTCTAACAACAAAACTCCTCTTAATAACATCCGTGATCTTCACCTTACCGTCCAGTCTCGTGTAAGTACTAATTGGCAATAACCCGGAAACTAAATCGTTGGCAAACCGTGGTACTCTGACTATCCGATCCGCCATAATATCAATTGTCAGACTCATTGACACTGTCCTACGTGCCGGTGCCCTGCCCTCTGGGATCATAGCTTCGCCGACTACAGAACCATCATAGTACACAATCGTTGTCTCGTTCCTGAACTTGAACGAGGCCACATTAGGATTTTTTACCGAGATATCAGCAAGTAGCGTCAAGTTAACACGTGGGCCGAAACTGGTTCTGCTATTATTGATCAGAGTATTGGCTCCTTCGATCCTGACAGAATTAATTTCCAGGACAGGGTTCTTGATGTGAAACGCGGTGAGCATGAGTATCAACACGATTGTCACTATGATGAGAGATATTGCGGAAAAACATCCGCATAGTTTGATGCATTTTCGGCTTGGAAATTTGGGGGAATGATCTTGTGAGAACGAAACGTATGCATGTTCGACTGCGGTGAAGCTCCGGTGTGAGGCAGGGGCCAGCGGCGTCACTTGCTCAACCTTATCTAATTGATTAGCCATAGCTGATGCCTGATGATATCAGGCGAGGAATTTGAGAAGTGGTAGTTTAAAAGAGAATGAGGAGATAAAGCCAACTAAATACGAGGGATAGTATACAAGGTCATCATTTGTTAGATGACTTGAGTCTTGTCGTCTGTCTTTATTGACAAAATTCAGTTTTTGAAAATGTTGTATATAACCGCGTATCCAAGGCTTTGAATATTATTATTGACTTTAGACCTTGTTGTGGAGTATTTACAACTCTTCGGTCCCGACACTATCGATAGCTAGGAAAAATTTACTAAATTGGTCCTGTATCGTAAATTTCCAGTATCATTTTCGGTCCTATACGACTAGTAGTCTATTGCAATACTACTTCAATGTCCATTACATCTCCACCCCCGATTCGCATTGAGCTATGTTTCTCCAACCCTAAAGTCCAGATCAGACATTAAATTTCATCGACTGGCGATTGATTTGGTTTATGGAGCCTGTTATGACTAAATTAGTCCCTACTAATTCGGAAGAACTAGCATAAATTGAACTAGAGACACACGAATCGCAGTAAGGTCATGAAGACGAATTACTACCATTACTCGGATGAATTACCAGCAGAAGAGACAAACTACGCGGAAAACGAGGAGTACCGCTCTAACTGGAATCACATACTTAATAAGAGACCCAATTCGTATCCTCTAGCTCAGGAGCCCGATCCAGAGACTACAGTACGGATTATGGTAGAAGTCAAAAAGTTCGACCTAGAAGTATTCTCCGACCTATAGTCTACAACAGGTTCGAGCCTGGCCGCACGATGAATAACTACCCCTATTATCCGGACCACGTGTTGATACGAGCAGTTGTCAAGAATTTGGGGGATTCGGTTCCCCGAATCAACTCTATATATAGTCCCATTTATTTCACTTGGATGGTAAGTCACCTACCATATCTCACTATATTTACTCTCTTTGCGATCCAAAGCTTGAGTTGATTCACTACCCGGTTTGTTCAAGGCAAACCGGTCTTAAATGTGTCTAAACCTCGCTTTCCTAGCTCTGCAGGTACGAACTTACTCAAGGCGTGCTTTCCCGATCCAAGGCATTTCTTCCCCACAACATATTGGCGCTGTCTGTGGGAACGATACAGAAAAGCATGCCACCCCGAGCTTCTAAACAAGTACCCAACTCTGGTGCCGCCCCGGCACCCGAGGATCAGAATCAAGCAGAAACAACCAACCGAGCAACAAAAGCCACCTCAACGGTAAATCCGGCCAGAAATGATGGTCACCCCTCAACGCCATCATCATCCGAGGAACATCTTGCCGACCCTGACAAGGATGCTCCAGAAACAAGTCAACGTCCGAAACTCACGGCACGGAACAAAGGAAAAAGTCAAGAAATCCCCGAGGAACACGAATACCACAATGATTGCTGGCCTCCGGGATTCACTGGAACAATCAAGCAGTTGAGACACCACATTGAAAATAAACTCAGAAAAACACTCACCAATCAAGATGAGGCACAGTCCGAGTCTCACACCGTTTCTGACGAACAAAGAATCGAGAGGTGTCGTGCGAAGAAGAAGAATCCGAGAGGTACACAAAAACCATTTCTCAACCTAATGGACTTATTGAACGAAAGAGCCGTATGGTCCATTTCGAGTGGCGTGAAGGTTCGAAGGAACCTCAAATGACAAGAAGTTGGTATAATCCGGGCAATCACGCGCCGGTACCCAGTCGAACTACAACTCGGATTTCCCGTGACATTACTGATGAAGATTATTGTCAGGATGTTGAACCTCCACCTTGACCCCTGACAAGGGAAGAAATTTTCATCCAACAAAGCCTTGCCATTAAACAAGAGAACTTGCAAAAGCTGATAAGGGCAAATGAGATTGTGAATTTTGGAGACACCACTAATGTAAATCCTAGTCCTCTGACTTCCGCTATCTGCAAGGCGTTGCTTCCCGATAATAGGGTTGTTCCTACCAATCTTGGAAGATATGATGGAACGACATGTCCCGTGGGGCATAAGGTTCGATATGAGAGCGCAATGTCAGGACATGGGTTTAGCAAGCATATCTACGCGCAAACATTTCCTGGAACATTTCATGGAAAGGCTATGGATTGGTGGTTAGGACTATGACCTGGATCTATTAGTTCCTACGACCAACTAATAACTAGCTTTGTGAGAAATTTTGAGAACTATCGAACCAAGAAAAAGCCCATCACCTATTTGGCAAATGTCATTCAGAGAAACAATGAGTCCTTTGGACCCTTCATGACTAGATTCAACGAGGCCGTCGTGCTTGTTGAGAATCATACCCTGAAAGAAAAATTGGGGTATTTGTATTCCAACACGAAGCATGAAGCCTTTTGACCCCTTATCTCGGAAGGAAGAGCCAGAAATGACAGGACGCCGGCTCATGCAGTGGAAGGATTCATGACTGGGGAAGAATATTGCAAGCACTATCCGACCCGCACTGAGGAAAAAAGGTAAAGGAATGATCGGAATGATACCAAGGGTCAACCCCCGCAGAAAATGGAGAAAAGGAACAACGAACCTTTTCGAGGCCTGGAATCCCGGCGTTGGAGTCCAAAATTATATGTGAATTATGAATGTTCCGAGGAATGAAGTGTTGGCGGCTATCGAGAACAAGAATTATTGTATCTAATGGCCTAAGAAGTTTACAGAAAGTCGACAGTCGAAGAATTCAAATCAATATTGTTGATTTCACAAACAATCTGGGTATCATACTAATATTGCGTGGATTTAAAGAATGAGATTGAAAGGTTGATTGAGATGGGGTACCTAAAGGATTATATCCATCGACGTGATTACGATCATTCTCGCAATAAGGAACAACCTAAGCATCAATCCCGTGAGAGAGGACATTATGACCGACACGAGAAGAATTCCCGTGGCAAAAATGATCGAGACGATCCCGAGCATGAAGACTATGAGAATACTCTAAGTAAGGGAATGATTTCCACCATCACTGGAGGCCCGGCTAGAGGAGATAGTAGAAAATCTCGGGAAGTTATGGCTCGAAATCTCAAACGGTCAGATGATAACGTCATCAATCAGACCGAGAAAGGATTTAACAACATTTCCTTTGAAGAATCGAAAGCCCCACCGCCCTGCGTCGGTCAAGGAGTAGTAAACAATCCAGACATACCACTGATGGTATCAATGGATATTTGCAATTACACCGTGGCCAAGATACTGATTGATACCAGAAGTTCTGCCAACATCATCTTTACAGAAAACTCTGGATAAAATGAAACTCAAGCATGTAGGACTGCGAAGCGTCACCACCAACTTGCAAGGATTCGGAGGAGCTGAGGTACGGCCCTTGGGAAGCCTCTACTTGGCTATCTCAATGGGCCAACATCCCTACCGAGTCACCCAACAAGTATTGTTCATGGTGGTCGATGCCATTTTTGAATACACCGTCATCTTCGAAACACCGAGAATCAATGCGTTTAGAGCCATACCATCAACCTTCCATCTAAAGATGAAATTCCTGACTTCCAGCAGGGATATGTGTGATTGAAGGAAACAGAAGAGACGCGTGTGAATGCTATATACTTTCAGCCAAAAGAATGTCCTGACCTCACTACAATGCGTACTTTAATCAAGATGTATCACCTATAAGAGGAATGAAGAGGATGTGTTTCCCCATCACTACCACTGTGGGCAAGCATACAAGAATACAAGGTAGTTCCCCACCCTCCAGCTGGATTGACCCCGAAGAAAAGGTTCTTGGGCAAAAATCAAATAGAACCGGATTGTGAGACGAAGGAAGTACAGCTGGTTGTCGGGGATGCAAGCAAGATCACTCGAATAGGCACGGGAATGATAGAAGAATCCGAGCTTAAATTGATCAAGTTCCTGAAAACAACTTGGATGTTTTTTGCATGCGGTACCGAGGATCTAACTGGAATAGATCCCGCGGTAATGGTTCATCACCTCCATGTAGATCCGAGCATAAGGCCGATCCGACAAAAGAAAATGGATCATGGACTGGAACATGATAAGATCATTGCAGGAGAGGTGGAGCACCTACTTAAGGCTGGTCACATCTGAGAAGTTCATTACTCGGAGTGGCTCTGCAATGTGGTGCTGGTCCAAAAGTCACCAGGCAAATGGAGGATGTGCAAGGATTTTACCACCCTCAACCAATTCTGTCCAAGGGATCCATATCCTCTACCTCGAATTGACACCCTATTTGATTCAATGACCGGATATCCACTGGTCAGCTTTATGGATGCCTTTCAAGGGTCCTACCTGATCAAAAAGGCAAAGCAAGACGTAATCAAGACCGCCTTTGTCACGACCAGAGGAGTGTACTGCTTCAAGGTCATGCCATTCGGATTACGGAATGCAGGAGCGAATACCAACGACTGGTTAACCACATGTTCAAAGACGAGATTGAAAAAACCATGGAAGTATATGTGGATGACATGTTGGTGAAAAGCAAGGAAGAAATCCTTCAAGTGGCCCATTTGTCAGATTGTTTTTCCAAACTCCGACAATACGGAAAGAAGCTTAATCTGGAGAAATATACTTTCGGAGTCGAAGGTGGAAAGTTTCTAGGGTACATGGTAACAGAGCGTGGAATGGAAGCAAATCCTGACAAGATTAAAGCTATAATGGATCTACCACAATCCTGAAACTTGAATGAAGTACAAAAGTTCGTCCGAAAGGTTATTTCCCTGGGAAGATTCATATCCCGATCAGCAGAGAAGAGCCTACCTTTCTTCAAAGCCTTGGGGAAAACAAAGAACTTCGAATGGATTGACGCATGTGTAGAAGCCTTTGAACAGCTGAACAAATATCAGGTCAATCCACCATTGTTAGCCATACCAGAACCAGGCGAACCCTTGTACCTTTACCTTGCAGTCTGCCCCGAGGCTATTAGCTCGGTTATGGTCAGAATACTCAAGGTCGTACATATGTCAATTTACTATCTGAGTAAGGCTCTTACATCGGCCGAGAAGAATTACTTTGAGATATAAAAATATGCTCTATATGTGGTTAGTGTTGCGATACGTCTCCGGCCTTATTTAATCTCATATGAAATAATCATCCTCATGAATCAGCCATTAAAACAAACCTTGGGTAAGCCGGAAAAATCTGGTCGGCTGGTTAAATGGGCAATTCAATTGGGAGAATCGAATATTGCGTACCAAGCACTGACAGCCAAGAAGGTGCAAGTCCTAGCCGACTTATTGGCTTCCTACTCTCCGATAAATACATGCAAAACCCGATAAGAAAGCTCTGAGTAAACCCTCCATGTAGCATGTTTGTTCGAGAAAACACTTGTCGACCCGAAAGAAGGAACTGCCTCTGAAGTATACGTAACCGAGCTTTTGGAAATCACCGAGCTACCACCACCACCAGTAGGAATTCCTCCTCCGGGAACTGTACGTGTCGGAGATGAAGCTTGGAAACTCTATGTAGATGGATCCTCTAGCCATGGCACCGGCGGAGTCGGGTTATTGCTTCTTCGTCCTGAGGGAGCAGAGCTTGAATATACTGTAAAACTTGATTTCAGCGTTACAAATAATGAGGCGAGGTATGAAGCATTGCTAATCGGGTCAAAATTAGCCAAGTCAGTTATGGCTAGGAAAATGGATGAATATACTAACTCTCAGTTAGTAGAAGCACAATTCTCTGAATAATTCCAAACCAAGGGACATACAATGATCAAATACCTGGAGATACTACGAAAGTCGGTTAAGTCCTTCTTCGAATTCACTTTGAACCGAATTCCACGCAACCAGAATGAGCAAGCTGATACATTATCAAATTTGGGCTCAGCATCAGGAACCATTGACACAAGAACGGTGATACTGATGACTTCGAGATTACCTTGTATCTCTAAGGAAGCCATCAAGCCTGCCATACTGGTGCTAGACCAAGGAGAAGACTGGAGACAAAGCCTGTTGGATTACCTGACTCGAAGTATCATCCCGATTGATAAAATCGAGGCAAGAAAATTACAATACTGACCTACACGCTACACCATGATTGGCTCTGACCTATACAAATGATCATTCAACGGGACCATGTTACGCTGCATCGGATAAAGTGAAGCAAAAACCGTACTGGCCAAGGTACACAGAGGTTGTTGTGGGAATCATTCCGAGGGACGATCGTTGGCTCAAAAGGTGGCAAGACACGGATACTTTTGACTTTCAATGGCAAAAGATTCTGCCGAATTCTCTCGCAGATGTGACAAATGTCAAAAATATGCAAACATCCCACACCAACCAAATCGACTCATGATACCATCTAAGATCACTTGCCCATTCGATCAATGGGGTCTGGACATCATCGGAAAATTACCCGTGGGAGTGTAGAAAAATCACATATCATTGTGGGTGTTGAATACTTTTCCAAATGGGTTGAGGCGGAACCGACATGCAAAGTGGAAGAACAAGATGTTATTAATTTCATCTAGAGAAACATATATGCAGGTTTGGGATACCCAGGGTTCTAGTAACAAATAATGGGGGTCAATTATGGGGAAACTGCTTAAAGGCTTGGTTCAAAGAACTGAACATTGAACAAAGGTTCTGCTCGGTGTACTATCCTCAAGCCAATGGACAAACTGAAGCTACTAATAAAACCAACGTTTCTAGCTTACAGAAAAGGTTGAAGTCTTGAAAGTCATGGGTAGATGAATTACACGGCGTTCTCTGGGGATATAGAACATCTGCCCGTACCTCGACTCAAGAAACTCCATTCAGCCTGGTATACGGCTCGAAGGTGGTGATCCCAGTAGAAGTTGCAATGGAGACCCTGCTGATCCAGGGATACTCTCCCTCGGATAATCATCACAGTCGGATCTATGATCTCGACATATTGGAAACTCTTAGAAGTGATGCTCTAGCAAGAACCTTAAACTATCAATCTGTGATGGCTAGGGCTTACAATAAACACGTGCATGTCAAGAGTTTTTAGGTCGAAGATCTAGTCCTCAAAGGGATAGATGGTGTCAAAAAATTCAAGAAGTTCGACCCAAGCTGGGATGGTCCTTACAAGATCATTCGAGCCAGTGCCAATGGCAGTTATGAGATACAAGGACTAGATGGCTCCGAGGTCCAACGAACTTGAAATTCAAGGAATTTGCAGAAGTATTACGCTTGAGGAATAAAAATTGTTGTTTCATCTCTATCAGAAGATTCTAGAACAAAAAGCAAGACCACTACATATTAACGATGCAAAATCAACTAAGCTATGATGTTGATGTCGGGCCTTGAACTCTTACCTTTAAAGCTTCTTGGGTGCCTGCACCGAGAAAGCAAAAACTAAATTGAGTATCAATAATAGAAAGAAAAAGGAATCACTGGAGATCTATACTACGATTCGGAGTCAGCAACCTAGTGCATTCACCTAACCATCTAAGTTACCACCAAATTTTGAGAGGCCAGGACCAAAGATGGTTGGAGCAAATGCACGAAGTCGGGACACTCCGACAGAAAAAATTCGAGGGTCCGTCAAAGCTGACTATGCCCGGGGTATACTTTTATCGACGAACATCTCAGCAAATAGTCGGAATCAATGACTTAATGTATAAACACCACCATCTAAGTTACTACCTAAGTAAAAGGGTAGAATCAAAGATGGTGGCTGCAAATACATAGAGTCGAAGACACCGAGCAGGGTTGCAAAGACGATTGACTCTTGAGCAAAGTACGAATATCCGATATGTGACCTCCTCACCACATTTAAAAGAAGGAAAATCCCCCTAAATGTGGCGATGAAGGACACATCACTGACCCTGGTACTTTATAAAGGCTCGGTTAGCAAAAGATGAAAGGAATTTTGGAATCAAGAGAAAAGGGATAGTGAAAATGACTATCCATATTTGTAGGAGGTAAAAATGTCCACGATCTAACCACGTGTAGAGCATCCGACGATCAGAATTTGAAGAGACTAAATTAGTATTCCTAAATAACTGTTCCGTTTCTCCATGCGTGTGACTCATCATATTTACCGCCCGAAATTCAAGGAACATGAATACGAATAAATACGGTCATAATCGCTCAAACGTATACATCAATTGTTCTCAAACATTAATAAGTTGGGATAAACCTCCGACCCAACGACATTAGGAGAAAATCCTTGGCGATTATTCTACCTTTTTACATCAATTGTTCTCAAACATTGATAAGTCGGGATAAATCCCCGACCCAACGACATTAGGAGAAAATCCTTGGCGACCTTTTTAATCAATCGTTCTCAAACATTGATAAGTCAGGATATACCCCCGACCCAACAACATTAGGACAAAATCCTTGGCGATTATTCTACCTTTTTAATCAATCGTTCTCAAACATTGATAAGTCGGGATAAACACCCGACCTAACGACATTAGGAGAAAATCCCCAGTGATTATTCTACCTTTTTAATCAATCATTCTCAAACATTGATAAGTCGGGATAAACCAAACCCAACGACAGTAGGAGAAAATTCTCAGTGATTATTCTAACTTTTTAATCAATTGTTCTCAAACATTGATAAGTCGGGATAAATCTCCGATCTGACGACATTAGGAGAAAATTCTCAGTAATTATTCTACCTTTTTAATCAATCATTCTCAAACATTGATAAGTCGGGATAAACCCCCGACTCAAGCTAAAGATATCAAGCCAGGAATTTGAGAAGTGGTAGTTTAAAAGAGAAAGAGGAGATAAGACAACTAAATACGAGGATAGTATACAAGGTCATCATTTGTTAGATGATTTGAGTCTTGTCGTCTGTCTTTTGTGACAAAATTCAGTTTTTTTGAGAATGTTGTATATAACAGCGTATCCAAGGCTTTGAATATTATTATTGACTTTAGACCTTGTGGAGTATTTACGACTCTTCGGTACCGACACTATCGAGAGCTAGGAAATATTTACTAAATTGGTCCCGTATCGTAAATTTCCAATATCATTTTCGGTCCTATACAACTAGTTGTCTACTGTAATACTACATCAATGTCCATTCCCTCTCCACCCCCAATTCGCATTGAGCTATGTTTCTCCAACCTTAAAGTCCAAATCAAACGTTAAATGTTAGGTTCTTGTTTCATTCGGAGCAAAAAATTTATTGTTAAATCAATTTAAATTATTTATGATACTTATAACACTTTTTGTGATACATATTAAATCTGTAAAAGAAAAATTGCTCTCGCATTATCATTTTTGTTTTGGCATTATTATTTGTTTAAATGTTATCGACGGGGTGATTGATTTGGTTTATGCAGCTGATCATATGATCAATTATTCGTACTTGTTTGGTTGAAAAGCTTATAATTGATAAATGTATTAATAAACATAGTAAAGATGCATGATCTGTTAGAATAATTTAGAGGGTCATCGACTCATAGTATATAATTATAATGAGAAAGTTCATTGGTATGAAAATGATGTTCATAATCTTGTATACAAGTGGTGGCGTGAGGGGGGCAGTAACAGAATGATCTGATCCATGCCGTTAGCATAAAGAGGGAATATACAAGTCATGGAGAAGAGTACAATTACAAGAATTGCAACTAATTTAAATAGACAGATATAATTTAAAATTCACTGGAGTATAAAGACCGGCCTGACTAGTCAGTCACATGACCTACAACCAGCCTGTTACATACGTTACATAACATTAATTAATTACTCGTCGAAAATTAAACATTATGGTAGAAATTTGTGCAAGTGGGATGGATGATGGATAAGTGCAAGAGAGTAGACCCAAAAATCAAAATTGATGAATCAACTAGGTCAGCCCTTAATTCTGACACTGATGTAACCTTACGCGCCTGAACTATGTGGTTTTTATACATTTTGATGAAAGATTATGAAAGATTCGGTTGGAATTGACTCATCTATCCCTTAAAAAAAATTATAAGAGAAGAATGTTGTCCATATCTTATAGAGAAAGTGTCTAAAATATTCTTAAATGATATCAGATATTTAAAAGGCTCCCTCACATGTGAGCCGGTAGACTCAAGTTCAACATGTAGCAACAGAAAAGACAAGTCCATAGCAAGCAGAGAGGGACTAGAGCAGTCTAAGACCCAACATCACTTGAGCAATCCGTGTACTATAATACCATGTTTTTATAAAATATTTTGTTGAAATTGGCTCATTTACCCCTTAAAAGGTCTTGTAAAGGGAAAGAGTTGTCCGTATCTTATCGAGAGTAACCATGATACTTTCAAGCGATGTAGGATATTTAACATGCCCCCTCACGTATTAGTTAGGACTCAAGCTCAACACGTGGCAACAGAGAGGGCAAGCCCAGAGCAAGTAGAGAGGACCAAAGCAGTCCAAGATCCAACATCACTTGAGCAATTCGTGGACTCTGATACCATATTTTTATGAAATATTATGGAAGATTTTATTGAAATTGGCTCATCTACCCCTTAAAAGGTTTTGTAAGGGGAGAGAGTTGTCCATATCTTATAGAGAATGCCCAAGATACTCTCAAGCGGTGTAGAATATTTAATAGGTCCCCTCACGTGTGAGCCGGTAGACCCAACCTCAACACGTGGAAACAAAGAGGGCAAGCCCATAGCAGGCAGAAAGAGATCAGAGCAGTCCAAGGTCCAACATCACTTGAGCAATCCGTGAGCTCTGATACCATGTTGAAATTGGTTCTTCTACCCTTTAAAAGGCCTTGTACGGGGAGAGTTGTCTGTATTTTATAGAGAATGTCCAAAATACTTTCAAACAGTGTTGGATATTTAATGGAGTTTACTATATTATATTTTTAGTTTTCATATAATTTTTAAGTTACTCACTTTATTTAGCTCAAATCATATGTTTAGGCCCGTGAAATGTGAATTGAACAATTAGGACTAATTTAGTGCTACATTAATTTTTTTAATTTTTTAGGATGTCATAGCTAATAATAGTACTGTCGCATTGTACTAACAATAATATACCTTTTTAGCCATTAACGCGGTAGGGTGTTGCACTGTCGCATAATAACGTAGTGCGACATCGTAATATAATAAAATATACATCTTTTTTATTAAATATTATTTAAATATATTAAATTAATAATTTCAATTGATAATTAAAATTATTTTCCACCCACCTCCACTGACAGAATTTTGGCGACTACCTCCACTGACCGGAATTCGGCAACCACCTCCACTGACCGAAATCCGGCATCCACCACACTGAAATCCGTCAACCACCTCAAGTCTTCAAGCACACCAGAATCTGGCAACCACCTCAAGCACACCGGAATCTAATGAAATCCTCATGCACCACCGGAATCCGACAATCACAAATAGACATCCACTATAAAACATTGACGAGTTTAGATTATGCATCCAAAAATCTGAAGACATCCATCATGTTTAAGTTGGCATGGTCGAACCTAGAAAAAATTTACAATAAACAATGTTGCAGCAATGTTTTTGTTATGATGTAGCATTGGTTGACGATCTTAAGGAAACATGATGATTCTTGCGACAATATTATAACTAAGTTACATATACAACTACTTTCGCAGCATCATTATAATTGTATTGCTAAAGCATTATTTACAGTAAACAATATTACATCAATGTTTTTGTTATGATGTAGCATTTGGCTGACGATCTAAAGAAAACACGATGATTCTTGCTACAACATTATAACCAAATGTTGTTGCATAAGTTTGATACTCTAAATAACACATACAGCTACTTTCACAGCAGCATTGTAATTATATTGCTAAAGCATTGTTTACAGTAAACAATGTTGCAACAATGTTTTTGTTATGATGTAGCATTTGGTTGACGATCTGAAGGAAACACGATGATTCTTGCTACAACATTATAACAAAATGTTGATGCATCAGTTTGATACGTACTCTAAATAGCATATACAATTACTTTCACATCAACATTGTAAATGTATCGCTAAAGCATTGTTTGTCTTATAAATAATCAACATTCATTAATATTTTGCTCCCTTAACTTTATGAAATAAAATGGTGTGATGTATTTCTCCTTTATGTTGAACCTAACAATCAAGCCATCATGTATTAAATAATTTCATTAACCAATAAAAAATGTTTCTTTTTCAATTTTAATTTGAATTTTTCTAATTAATTTGATATGAATTCTTCACTTTAATAATTAGTAGAAGTCATTTGACTATAGATATTCAACATGACAAATTTAACACCAAAGAAGAAGATATTGATTTCGTATGAAACTGCTAATGTTTTTGTTATAACTGTATTTTTCTTTATAAAACTTATGTTTTTTGACATAAATGTATTGTATGTCCATCTCTTTAATTTTAGTATATTTATTAATTTTGTATCTCAAAGGACCAAATCATCCAACATAACATTTGTATTATGACATATATTGGAGGTACGTCGGTCTAATTTAGCCCGGTCCTATGAACCTGGTCAAATGGGCATTAACCGGATAGAGTATGCCAATGCGCGGCCTTGCGAACTTTTAGACATAATTTTACTATTTGAACTCACCACAAAAGTTTTGTCAAGTTATAATACAAGTTTAACAGAGCTTTAGATGACAACTTAAGACAACGGCGAAAATAGCTAATTAGGAATCGAGTAGGCAACATATTTCAAGCATTATAGTATAAATAATTGTAATAGATCTCATATAGATTCTAAAGTCTCTACCATTCTCCTCTATTGAGATAGCTGACGGATGTCGATAGATCATTTTAATAAATTTTATTTTTCGGAGGTGGTTGCCGATTTCGTATTTTCTTTGGTAGAACATATCTTGACCCCATGATCTCTTAGTCCTCGTGTCCTTGTCGACTCGTTTTCCTGTGTACCTCCAACCTCTTCGAGTTACCGATTGAGATTACGCCTCTCAACATATTTGTAATTATTTGAATGCTCTAATTACTTCATTGGATTGTCCAAATGATAAAATTTTGTAGCTACTGTTTGTGTTTATTGATACATTTTACTTGTTGACATGGATTAAACTTAATAAAGTTAATTACGCTAACAAACCTAATATACTAGAATGGTTCAACTTACTATGTATAGATGGTCGCAAGAATCATTTAACATGTCCAACTAATTTGAAGAATTTAGTCGGTCGATCCATCATGCCTATATGTTGTTATCATAACCTCCCCCATAAGTGGACGTAGCTTATACAATCAAATAATTAGGCATGATTTCATGCATGTAATTAAGTCGGTTTAAATCTAAATGAATGAATAGTGTAGTTGTTGCCAATACATTTTCAACTTCACATATCATTCGTACAATTTTACGATGTCATGCATGTGCTTCGTGCTTTTGTTTGAGTATGTAATTGTATAATTTTAATAGGGACTTTTGTGTGAATATATGACTGTCTGTTATGCTCAAATTGGTTTGTTAATGTGGTTGTAAAATGTATATATTAAAGGTAAACTATAATTAACATTTTTGAATTTAATTTAAGATTAGTTCGTGGTCAAATTTCTAGTTTGACCCCGAAAAAAAGCATATAAGTTTATTTGGGATGAAGAAATGCATCTTCAAGTAAACCAATTATTCCAGAAATGATTATTTGTCCACAAATATAAACCATTGTACTACATAAAAAAAATTCTTCAAATTTATATTAAAATATTAATAATTAATTTTTTATTAAATGATTTATTACTATATCTTAAGAGTACTTTATAGTTAAAGTTAAATATTGTTGACCGGTAGTTAATCAAGTGTACTAAATTAAATATGTGAATTTACGAGTATTTTTTGTCACGGAAAAGTACATATGTAACTTCTAGATGCATATGAATTCATTTCCTAATTCTTTTCCTAGATAAAAGAATTAAAGTTAATATATTAAATTTTTTAATGTATTAATATGAATATATTCGTTGTAAATTTATGTAATGTACATTCATCACATTTATAACCTTAAATTGTGGCGTTATGGCATTCGTTTATATTGTTGCAGCATTGCGCCGTCGTCAGAAACAAAAGGCGTTGCAGCATTCATTTATATCGATGTAGCATTGTTAGATAGGATATATGTAAGAATAAATTGACGTTGTAGTGTTCGTTCATATTCATTCATATTGTTGTAGCATTGTATCCAGATTCAGGTTTGTAATTTGACAGTGGTGGTGAGTGATTGGAGCTGGTGGTGGAGATCGCTAATAGTGAGAGGTTGAGCACACCGATACATTAAATGTCATTACAAGATTAGTGGAAATGAATTGAAAACTTAATTTCATTAACCATAACTATGTCGGCGGTGGTGACCGAAAATCGTAGTGATGACCGGAGATGATGATGTTGCTGGTGGTGGTTTGAGGAGAGAAGATTATTATTTATTAATTTTCATCTACCAAAAGTATTTATATAAAAGATTCTAAATAAGTGCTATTTTAATTATTTGAATTATTAAAGGTTTTAAAAATTATTTTTTAATTATCAGTTGTAATATTTGTCAAATTTTAAATGATGTATTAATGATAATATAGCGTGATGTAGTATTGAGGAAGCTTCTAATATTCATTATATGATTTACTCTAATTTACTGAGATAAACATTTTGTCACTAAGACCTTGGGAAATGGATTAGACGTGTTTCTGCTATGAGATCACAATTGGCTGAAATTGAGAGGTAACCTTGTGTTAACAAATATTAGGCCGTTGTACACACTATTTACGCACAATAACAAAAATCATGGGTTAAACGTTAATCCTTCATTGAAAAGTTTTAAACTAGCTTTGGTCAAATCAAACTGAAAGTGTCACAAACGATTATAAATCTCACTAGCAAGCGATTACTTATTTTATACGGATATTCAGAACTAGCTAGCTTAACCTATACATGAATTCATCACGGCCCATGAACCCTAGTTCACTAATACTCTACATCGCTAGTTGCCTAGTTGGTTAATGTTGGTTATTGGATTGTACCTTTGTGTAATTGTTGGAACATTAATGTTCATTTTTCAACCTCCTCCTAATTGTTCAAATATCTGAGACTACTATAAAAAAACATCATCTTTTATAATTACGTATTTATGACAGCTGCTCATGCAATAACGTTAGAATTGATTCTAGGATAGGTTAGAATAAATCAATCAGGTTATATTACAGCACCCGGTCACATAACACTAATACGGGTCCACAACACTTTTGTGTAAGCGTTTGATGTCACAATATAAAGTTTATACGGTACAAACCTAAAAATACGTTTGTGTGCATTAATCATGTTTTATTACAACAAGCTGTCATATAACATCTATACGTTTTAAAATTACAAAATTATTTGTTTGTTACTCTATACTGTCACGTTAGGGTGTATAAATTTGAATTATAAAATTGAGAGTACAGATATATGCATGTATGGGGTACGCATATATAAAATCAAGTAATACTTTGTGATAATTGTACATAGTAAATTACATACGATTCACCGAATAAATTATTGTTATTCTTGTCGATTGTTTTACTAATAATTTTTCACATGGAGATACGCACGTAAATATTATCGTTTTAAAGTCTCACTTTACATAATCAATATGTGTAAATTAAATAAAATATTATGCAACACATTTTAATTGATATCAATGAATAAGTTCAAAAATCTTCTCATTTGTATCATTAATAATTTTTTACATGGAGATACGGACGTAAATATTATCGTTTTAAAGTTTCACTTTACCGGATCAACATGTGTTAAGTAGATAAAATGTTATGTGAAACACATTTGAATTTATATCATTGAATAATTTAAAATATATAATATGAAATTTGAAATCAACCCGGTAAAAATATCACCTTCTTGGATTAATATACGAACTACCATAATTATAAAAAAAACGACATCATGTCAACATTTATACATACATCCCTAGAAATGCAAAAGACATCCGCACAATCATCCATAAAAAAAAGCGACATCATGTCGACAATTATACATACATCCCTAATCATGCAAATGACATTACCCACAAAGTAATCATCCGCAAAATCATCATAGACAACCTAAAGATAATTACGAATATAAAGTAGTGCATTAGTTAACCAAATACAAGCAACGGAAATGAGATCAAGAAGCCCCACTGTCACAAGCATCATCATCGTCACCAGACTCATCCTCCTCATCCCCATCATCAGCTTCAGGCTCATTCTGCTGGAATATTTTCCTAAGTTCCTCTGCCTTTGCTACTCAGCCTCTGCTGCAGTATTTTTTTCAATCCATTTCTTCATGTACCCATAGAACTTAGCATTTAGCTCTTTATCTTTCTGGTATTTCTTTTGACCTTTCTCCAAAGTTTTAAGTTTCTTTTCAGCAGAAGCACTTTTTGAGTGGTTCCAAAATTGCATCTCGCAAGCACTTTTTTAATGCTATAGTCATCAAACGATGCGTGAATACGTGATAATCGTGGGTTTTTAAATTATATAGCATGTTTCCTTGTACTTTTACATTACTCTGCAGGTTCGATACGTGCCCATCTGGAAATGTAAGCTCCATTACCCAATCACAAACCGCTTTTTTTTGTTCCACAGTTAGTGTGTATGCGGCCTTTGGCTTCTTTCTTGCACTTTCATTTTCCATAAACAAACTACTTCTTCCAGTAAGCAATTGCAAGTCTAATTGTGCTTTTTTATTGCCTTTCGAATATATCCCATTATCAAAAACTGTATTCAGTACACTACTTAAAAAATTCTTCTCACAATGCATGACATCCAAGTTGTGAGGCACCGGAAGCGTGGACCAGTATGGCAACTTATGCAATGCTGGTTTTCTTTTCCAATTGAGATCATTGCCGAACCTTGGATATTTCCCTCCCTGCAATATATCAATATCTGGGATATTTGGTTCATTTGGCATTTGCTCTTCTTGGTAATGACTATGATGTGGAAACCAATTTTGCACAAAATTCCGGTCATTTTCAAACATATTGCGTGGTTCATCCACATGTGCAGAAGATGGACCCGCACCTCCTACATCATAAGTCACGCCTTGTTGCCCATAACCTTCTCCATGTCGATCCCAGATTTGATATCCGGCTCGATAGCCTTTTCTGTATAAATGCAGTGTAGCTGTCCCATGATCACGCGGAGGCCAGTCACAATCACGTTTCGCACACGGACAACAAATTTTATCTTCATTTTGGTTCGTGAATGCGCAATCGCAAAATTGTTCAACCCCTAATAAAAACTCAGGTGTAAGTCCGTCATTGCCCCACCTATTATACATCCATTCCCTAAAACCATTCATGACAATATATCCTAAAAATCTAATAAATAAACATGTCGAATCCTTATAACATAATTGGTAAGTTTGAAATAACAATCAATTAGTCAAACAACATAAGTGAGTGTTAGTGAGTAACATTAACATGATGCTTTGAACAATCAAAGTAATTTTCTTATGAATTTGTAAATAATAGTTATATAATCGAGTAAATTAAACTTATAAAATTCAGTTTCTTCCAATTAAATTAATCAACTCCATCAAAATCGATTCAAAATCAATTGAAAACAAAATTACTTTCCCCTCAGATCAATTTTTTTTCCCACTCTGAAATAGTTTTTTGTTACCGTTATATGTCACAAATGGACAAATTTATAATCCAGAATATTATTTGAGTTTTTATGTGTCAACTAGTTGACACAAGTGCACAAATATCATTCTTAAAATCTAACTATTTTTTTAGTCAGAGTCGTTATAAATAAATTTAAACTTATAAAATTAATTTCATCCCAATAAATTAATAAACTTTATCAAAATCTATTCAAAATACCAAAATTACTTCCCGGAAGTCAAATTTTATTTTCCCACTCTAAAACTCAGCTTTATGTTAATGATATTTGTCTTAAGTGCACAAAAATTAAAGAAAAAAAGAATAAAAGATATGTTTGTGTTTTATGTGACAGCTAGCTATCACAACTAATAAAAAATTATACTTAAAATCAAGCTCACCTTTTGTAGTAAGATTGTATAAATAAATTTAAACTTACAAAATTAGTTTATTTCTAATTAAATTGATCAGCTTTATCAAAATTCATTTAAATCATTTGAAATCATAGTTCATTTCCCTCCAATCAAATTTCATTTTCCCACTGAAATCAGTTTCATGTTACTGCCATATGTCATAAGTGCACAAAATTATCAGAGTTTTTATGTGTCTGCTAGTTGATACAAGTGCATGCATCAAAATTTATAATATCTTCTAACTAATTTTATATTCTTCAAATTTAGTCAAAATAAATTAAAACTTAAAAATTTAATTTAATTCTAATACAACTAATCAACTCAATCAAAATCCATTTAAAATTTTCTCAATCAAAATCCATTCAAAATCAAACCTTATATTATTCCAGCCAAGCCAAACCAAGTTTCATTTTACCACTCTAAAAACAAAAGTTTATGTAACAACTACTGGTCACGTGCACAAAATTACATATTTGTGTGTCAGCCAGCCGTCGCAATAAAAAAGATTATATAATTTTCCATTATCTCATACAAATTAAAATTAAGATAGTGTATTTGAAAAAAATAAAAGAATTAAATACAATTTATAATTCTTTATTTTTAATAAAAAATTCATATTTCTTTCTCCAACTAAAATACTTAGTTACAAACTTATTTATCTTACAAATCTACTCTAATTTAAAACATATAGTTATTTATCTTACAAATCTTCAATTAAAATATTTACATGTTAGAGCATTCTAATATAAATTTGCATGCCATCATTAATAAATAATATGTCATTATAATTTACATGATTGTAAATTATGGAATCATAGTTATAGTATTAAATTTTATATTAATAAATTAAACATGTTAGAACTCTTACCCAATTTATAACTCATGTATCGTATAATTTTTCAACTTATAGTGCAAATAATACACTAGGTTTGTGATTGCTATAAATATGAATACTAAATCAACATTCATAATCATGATACTTTTACAATAACAAGAACAATAATTATTACTACGTACGTACGAAAAAGAATAGTATAAATTAGCTTAATAACATGTATTAAAATATACCTTCGACTGAGTATTGTCAATTGAAGCTGCACAAATGGGGATAGTGATCGAATGAGTGTCGCTGATTACAAACTCTAGACATGACAATTGCAAACTGCAGAAAAGAAAGTAAAATTAAAGAGTGGAAAGTTATTTTATGAGAATGTAATGAAAGTGATGATATTGTGATGGAATGTATACCGTCGATTACGAACTTCACAAATGACAGTATAACATTGGGAAGTAATTTTAGGAAAGTATAATATAAGTGGTGAGATACTAATTGAATGTTGAAGAAAACCTTCTGATAAAGAATTTCATTCGATGTGATCTGATGAAGGTTACATTCTATTAGTAGTGACACACACAAACACATACACACACACATTAGTTATTAGAACATGTTTTTGTAACGGCTAACTATCATAATATAATAAATTCTAGTACTGGAGTAGTTATGAAATTTGTTGGGGTAAAAGTCACAATCTTAGATAATTAAGTCCACTAGATTAAGACCTGAGAGCAAAGGTAGTCTTCAACTTCAAGCTCAAACACCTAGAATGTAATCATGCACAAGTGACTAGAGTAGGAGTGGTTAGAACCTTTAGATCCGACTTGCCAATGATCAAGCCGGATATGAGACTTTACTCGAGAGTGATTATGAATCAACTCTGTAAAAATGAAGGTCTAAAGCTTATAGTAAAGTGAGAAGATCAAGTGAGCTTGTTGATTTACCTTGACAAGTGTGCACTATTTATAGAGATTATTCCTCTTTTAGGGGTCTAGGATTGTGTCAAGTGTAGGGCTAAGATTAAGCCAACAAGGCTTAATTAAACCCATGGACCATAGTATAGTCATAACACATCTACCATTTGGGACTCAAGGTTAGATTAGTCATTTTGTAGGATCTTTGAGGGCATCCGGGGAGAATACTCCAGATCACGACGTCAGGAGCTAGTCAAGCCCTCTTCTACTGATGTGCTATGATCTGCTCTACTTGGTTCTCTTTAGGTCAAGATAGACTCATATGCATTAGTGGTCCGGGCCTGCTTCCTTTCGGATATAGCACTTTGGTCCGAATTTCCTTGTATGTTTTGGCCAGGTATGACCTTGGATGGCCTTTAGCTCGGGATCCTATGCTCGGATCCTTGAGGCCTTATCCTTGTAATACCGTGATGTCTTAAAATCCAATCGTGAAACATCCCTATAATGGATTGGACATATTCCCGTATCAACATATGCACCCCTAGTTTTCAAATATCTTAGTAGAAGATAGTTGGGAACTATAGAAGAAGAAGTCTTTCGTTCAATCCGTTTCATGAGAAAAAAGAAATCCGAGTCTAAGGTTCT
>JAYMSP010002241.1:0-25380 GCA_036897095.1 Plantago elongata
GACCTTGATTCGATTAGTGCTTAATATACAAGGCCCTATGGGTCACACATTATGGTGATTGTTCTACCGATGAGTATCATGATAAATTATGTATTAATTGGATTAGTAATAATTTATTATGAGAATACAACCAACATGCGGCGGTTTTGATGGGGGAAAAAAGAGGAGTCCAAATCCTCTTGGGCTTATGTGATCATATAACATTATAAATAGATCGGTTAGGGTTTATTTTTGGATTGATGATCAATTCACATATTGAAATACTTGTCAAATCGTTTGAAGAACATCCTAGCGTTCTTGGTAGAATATATCACTGTGGATACCGAGGTTGAGGACAACAGATCAAGCTGGATCCTAACGTGGTGGTTGATCAAGTTGAGCAAGAGGAGCTGGATAACTTTGAGGAAGACGTTACTCCTGAGGAATGCGAAAGGTGGCAAAGGGAAGAAACTGAAGCTGAGGAACAACAATTGGAAGCTGCCAAAGTTCCTGTTGTTGCTGATAATCCGGAGCTTAATTTGCTATTGCTGGAAGTAGACAAGTAGGTGCAAATTAAAGTTTCTTTACATATTCACGTTGAATAATCGTTGTCAATAAGATCAAAATTTTGAAATACCGATGCGTACACTATCGTGTTACATCTTACGTTTTCTTACAGAAGACTCAAACACAACCCCAGCCTTGCAATTGATGGGTTCTAACTTCCAAGTAATTGAAGTATCGAAATTATCTTATAGTCAAATGTTGGAGTTTAAATGGTGGCAGAGTTCGATAGGCAGAAAGTGTTAAAATTGCATGTTTTTTCTTTGTGTTGGTGCATACATCATGAATTCCACCCCGTCATATCTATCTTTACCGTGCATAATTCTATATCAGTTGGCTCATAGACACCAACAAATACACACAAATTAACAAAGACTTTAACATTAGTCAATTTATATACCTGTGTAATTCAAAACCAAATATTACCCATATTAACATAAAGAAATGAAGATGCAAAGCCAGAGAACTCAAACATGCATATAGAATTTGTAATAATGTCTATTGAAAGTGTGATAACGCACGTCTATTTGTTAATTCGATACTTTCTTCTAACGATAACGAGTTCGACGATTTGTAGTTGTCTTTGTGTATCTGTGATACAGAAAAAACATATTACGAAGCGACTATGGATTATCATAAAAGCAAGAGAGCAAAGAAAAGCAAGAAGAAGGAGAATCAAGGTCCAGTCAAGATCAAATGAAGCTGCCAAGAAGAAGAAAGAAGAAAGTCAAGAATTAAGGGGGAGATTGAAAGTGCGATGACGCACGTCGATTGATAAATTCATACTTTCTTCTAAAGAAGCAGCAACATTCAAGTACTCCGAGTCGAAAGAAGCTGGAAGTCTTCTAATAAAACAAGGAGAAGGAGTCCTGATCAAGATTGCATCAAGCAAAAGAGTTCTTATCAAACTGTATAAGGAATCTGTTGCTTGGCGCAATTCAAGGCGAAATAAGAAAGAGTCATGATCGAAGCAGGACGAATGTGTGGCCGCACATCAGCAAGAAGTCCGCCAACATCAACCTAAAGCCCATCAAGGACGCAGCGAAGCCCTTGGACATCAATCTAAAGTAGGGCTCCGCACATAAGCAAGGAAGCTGCGGAGCCTTGGACTTCGACCTAAAGCCCATCAAGGAAGCTGCGAAGCCCGTGGACATCGATCTAAAGTAGGGCTCTTGTCATCGCCTATATAAGAGAGGATCTTGACAAGTTTGAAGCAGAGCTTGAGAACACTCAAGGAACAAATTCATATCATATAGTGTTCAAGCATTCTTCTTCCGTAACTATACAAGGTTACTGTTCATCGACACTATTCATTCGAATTACTATTCATCCGAGGTGAACATTACATTGAAGAAGAAGGCAATTCAAGAAGACGTAATCTGTGCATATCATTATACACGTTATTGTGTGTTTGTCTTCTTGTGTTCTTTACTAGACTTTGAATATTGTATTTGAGTCATTGCTAAAGGTTTAGCGATCTACTCCGGATATTCAAACTAGGTTAGAGTTGGTTTCTAATCTAGGTCTAGTTATATTTACAGTTCGGTCAACTTGTTGTTGATCGAATCTAGTTCGTAGTTCTTCTGTAAGAATTACTTTTGCCGAAAGGTATTTGCCAGTATTGTTTTATATATACCGGCTTGAGATATTCCGCTGCGTTCTGTTTTTACTGTTTTAGGACAGTATGCATTTACAGAATCTGTTTTGGTCAGTGTTCACAACGGTGTTGACTTATCATCAATAGACAACATCGTTGGAAACGCCTTGGCAGTACTTATCCCAGTCTATATTCTAACAACTAAATTATGAACTGTTAAATTAGGAAAACGACAGAGGAGAGCATGATTACCAAGAGCCCTATCCAAACATTCACAGATTAATGCAAAGAAAACCGATTTATTCATCCAATTAAAGAGCGGGCCACTGAAACCTAAGTACGAGACATTACAAGGAGCTAAACAATTACGAAATTTCAAAACACCTCTCCAAACTTGACCCCTACCTTCAATTTTTTCAAACGAATTAAGCATATTATTAAAATCACCCGCTATTAACCAAGGTAAAGATAACGTAACTGTACTGAATTAAATTTGTCCATACCTCGACCCGGAGCTCTAGGTGTGGATAGTTGTATATAGAAGAGAAAGCTAATGGCTCCTCATCCTTAATTTTCATAATGAAGTGATGAACATGAGCACTAGATTGTGACAGCTCCAGTTTAATCCTAGACATGTTCCAAAGAAACAACATACCACCTTAACAGTGATATTCCTTTTATGGAGCTTACTCGAGATGAATTAAACAAGTTTTATAAACCTTGGAATCGTTCCCTTATTCTAGATACTCCAGGGTTCAAACAAGGGATTCAAGACGTCGGAAAACACTTACGGGGATTGTAGAAGTTGCCTCATCCGGTTCAAGTTTTATATCTCGGGAACGACTTCTACTCCGTCCAAACCACGACCCAAGATGACTACTTCACGGCTCTAGCCGAAGGCCCACAGGTTCTATTTGGTCATTATCTTACGGTTCATCCTTGGAAGCCGGGGTTTTTCCCGAAAAATGGTTCCTTGTCTTCTATGGTGCTATGGGTCCGTCTGTCGGGTTTACCGTTAGAATTATATGATTTTGATATCTTTTTCCTCATTGGTAAGCTCCTGGGGACTCCTGTTAAAGCGGATAATTATACGGTTAATACGATACGGGGCCGCTACGCACGTGTTTGTATTGAGATTGACACGACAAAGCCGTTGATTAATATGATTCAGATAGGAAGTCGACTACAACCTATAGTGTATGAATTGGCTTCCGATTTTTGTTTTAAGTGAGGCAAAGTGGGCCATCTCAAGGCCAATTGTGCCAACTCGGAAGCTAGAAAGGATATGGAATTATCTCATCCCGAATCCCTTGTTTGAACCCTGGAGTATGTAGAATAAGGGAACGATTCCAAGGCTTATAAAACTTGTTTAATTCATCTCGAGTAAGCTCCAGAAAAGGAATATCGATGTGAAGTTGCTCCGGAAGCCAATTATCTTCCATGTTCGGATACCTTTCAAAGTTGAGAGAAAAAAACATATCAAAACACTCAAACATTATTAAATGATATAATCATTTAAAATACATTGCCAACCAACTTAAATTATATTATTCTAAAGAGGAACTCTTCTGAGAGTCCATGGTTTGTAGGGCTGCGCAACGGACGGATACGGATCAATCCGCATCCGTTTGACCGGATATCCAGTCAAACAGATGGAAAAATAGTCCATCCGTTCCGAGCGGATTGGATACGGATAAATCCGCCGGATAACGGATAAATCCGGCGGATATCCGTATCCAGTAAATTTAAAGAAAAAAAAAGAACAAAAACCCCAAATCCCCAAATCTTTTTTTTTTTAACAGTAAGCCAAGTTCGGATATAATTGCACGCCAAGACAAGTATACAATATGTTCAATTCTCAAGAAAACAGAGGAGAGAAATATACCAGTCACACAATATGTTCAATATGAAATCTTCGTCCTTCATATCCAAGGAGATATTACGGAGAGGAGAGAAATCTGTAGCAACATCATCTTCATCCAGGGCACACTCCGTGTCTGAGTGTTGTTTGTGATATCAAATCTCAGATTCATCATCAGAGTTCATTTATGAATATCCATCTACCAGTCACATCATTCAATCCTCTCAAAATCACTAGCTTCCGGATGTATCGTCGTTGATGGAGAACAAAATCCCCGAATCCCCAAATCTTCTTCAAACGCCTGCTCCAATCTTCATCAAACGCCTGCGCCTGGAGAAGGAATGGAGAAGAAGACAAACTGGAGAAGAGAAGAAGAAGACGGACTGCAGAAGGAACGGAGAAGAAGATGAACTGGAGAAGAGAAGAAGAAGAAGACGGAATGGAGAAGAAGAAGAGGACGGAATGAAGAAGAAAAGACTGAATGAAGAAGAAGAGGACGGCTGCTGCCTGCTAATAGTATAGGAGTAGAATTAGGGTTAAATGGAAAATAACAAAAATACCCCTGATCTAATGGATAAACGGATATCCGCGGATATCCGGTGGATTTATCCGTTTTATCCGTTCAAAACGGATGAAGGAAAATCCCATCCGCGATCCGGTCCGTTTTCTAACGGATCGATCCGTATCCGTCCGTTTTTGCGGATAACGGACCGGATTTACGGATACGGATAAAATGAGCAGCCCTAATGGTTTGTGAGAGTACTGCATTATTGTATACTAATTGTACATTTTTATATTTTCGCAACTTCACAAAAAAAATTCGTTGTACAATTATTATGCAATAATATACAATTTACGAAAATACATGAAACATACAAAAATCCACAATTTGTATACAAAACTGTACAATTAATATACAATGATACAAAATTCTCACATACCTTAGACTCTTGCAAGTTTTTGTATATTCTAAAAGAAGTTGGCCGCGAAATGTTGATCATAGAAGCAAAATGAACCTCGTTTCCACTTAGATTTTTTAATATTAAACATTTTTAATGAAAATTTAGGGATTAAATTTTTTTATTACATAGTTTAATTGTACAATTTACACGTAAAATTTTAAATTAATTTATAATTAACGTTTGAATATTTTTAGAAAAAGTTAAAAGTAGAAGTAAATTACTACCTTATGATTAAGAGAATATGTAGAAAGTGGGAGTCTATTATTATGTCCTTCTAGTTTATAATATCTTACTATTTATGTTTTTCTTTCAATTTGGATTCTCAAATTAACACAGAAAGTATATGGATCTGGTTTGAATTGACCTTCTTTACATGTGGTTGACTCTGTGGCCTAATGGATAAGGCACTGGTCTACAAAACAAGAGATTATGGTTTAATCCCAGCAGAGTCGAAGTACATTTTTATTTTTCACAATTATAAAACATTTTTTCACTTCCTTTTTTGTTGAGTATCTTATCCTTTTTTGTGTTCAGTATCTTATCTTATTGAAAAAAATATTTTCACTTCCTTCTTTATTGTGTTGAGTATATTATCTTACTAACAAAAGTATCTTTGCACAAAAAGATAAATGAATTATTCTCATGGAATTGCATATTACTCCACAAACTTTTAGATACAAGAAAAAGGGTAATGACAGAAGCTATTCCAATCTAAACTGAAGATTAGCAATTGAAATAGCATAATCATTAGTTCATTAATACTATCAATAACTCAATATTCATGGTGAAACCCAAAATGAAGTGCTGGAAAGCTTCAGGCATAACATCATGCCCGTTCAAAAATTTACTTTATTAAACTCGTTCCAAGTCAAAGGACCTCACAATACAGATGAGCTTCAGTGCATGAATCACTTGCGTGTCCTCTTTGTTGCAGCCTCCCATGCCTTTAAAATGTGGTCTGCGATTTCCTGCACGCCAACACCGTGCTTTACCTGCATACATACTTCCACTGTGAATGCCGAGATCATCATTTGCTCTTTCCAAACAAATTGAAATGCAAAAAATATATTTTTTTTTAAGTTGAGCTTCTGTAAGGAGCATTTAATTTGCATCTCTTACACATCAAAAATTGGTTTTTTTACGAGATGATTGTATAAGACTGACAGTCATGTATAGAGTAACATGATAACAGTTGTGAGCCAGAGTTGAAAACTTTTGGATGTTAGTTTGATTTCATAAGTGATGAGGAAGGGCAGTAGGATCAAGCTAAGCAACCTGTTAGTATCTGGCACCTTCAGAAATTTCATATCGCAAGAGCAAATGCAAAGCAATAAATCCAGTAGATTAAAACCACAGTTTAAGCACGGTTTTTATATATATTATTTTATGGCATAATCTGCAAATTTCTTATACCCCGATTTTCCTGCAACACCAGTAGTATAGGAATAGCATGGAGTTTCTAGGAACCAGAATGTAAATTTCAAACCGGAGAACCTGGGCAAACACGAATGGGCCACCATCTCTCATTCTGAGAGAATCGCGCTCCATGACCGACAAATCAGCTCCAACAGCTGCTGCAATGTCGGTTTTGTTTATGACCTACAGTTGAAAGTCCTTAAAGTGGTTAGAACATATACTAGCTTAGGCATATATGCAAATGACAGTTCTGCACTTACAAGGAGGTCAGCTTGTGTGATGCCTGGACCCCCTTTTCGTGGGATTTTGTCACCAGCAGATACGTCTATTATATAAATTATGTAGTCAGCCAGTTCTCTACTGAAATTGGCAGCCAGGTTATCTGCATTCGAAGGACAGAGAAACATCAGATCAAGCATCGACCTTTGCCTTATTATTTATGGCATTTTATCCAAGTGTTTGAACAAGTTGACACTCATATCGAAGAGCTGAAATTAAGCATAAGTAGATTATAAGTGACTTGAAAATGCAAAGTGGGTGTTCGCAGATAGTGCTTCCAAATGGAGAACTATCAAGGAATGTAGACCTCAATAAAAGAAAAGGCAGAAAAATAAGTGTTTGCAGTGCATATTGTAGAAGATTTAGTAGATGGTTATTTTAACTTTTGAAAAAGAATAATCACTTTTTATATGTTCCTATGTACTCCCTCCGTCCCACCTCAGTTGTCCACTTTACTTTCCAACGTGCAATGTAGACATGTGGTGTGTACTTTTTAACTTCTGAATTGTTAGTTTGATTGTTTAGGTTACTTTTTTACTTTATTTAAAGTAGTGGGGAATATAAACTTGTACATCTTTTCTTAAAATGGCAAAATTCTGAAAGTGCAGAACTGGAACGGGTTACCCAAAATGACAAAAGTGGACAAGTGGCGTGGGACGTATGGAGTATATGAACGAAATAAGACATACTTATATTGATCGTTCCCGGTAAACTCACATTTTCACAATTGATGGATTTTAAGCAAATTATATCAGATTGGCTCCAGAATTACCTCCCCCGGATTCACAGAGAAGGATATCTGCTTTAAACAAGTTAGACAGCTCCTCTAGAGGGCCAAGATTAATGCTGATATCTTCTCTGATAGCCGCATGTGGACAGCCACCTGTTTCTACAGCACGGATCCTTTCTTCAGGAAGCGCCCCATGCTTAACCAAGAACTCGCCATCCTCTTTAGTGAAGATATCATTTGTCACCTGCAAATAAAGTAACACTTTAACTCCACATCAACATTGTGCAATTCAACATGAGTTACGTGACACTTTATATGCCCAGTTTCATCTATCACTCTATCAGTTCAGGTATCATGACTGTAGTATGTAGACCATAGGTGTAAAATACTGAAAGTTCTACTAAATAATTCTGTCTTCACGAATCAGAAAGCAAATTGAAATGGAATCCAAGAACATTAAATAACTCTAGGTATGGGAAGACACCCCCAGACTCTGAGTGTGATCCGCGAAGTTCGGGAAACATACGACGGTTCACCAAACATCTTTGGCCATTAGTGATGCATGAACATGAGCTTACATAAGATCTCAAGAACAGTGTTCTTAAATTTTGGATTTATTTTTTACATGACTCTACTCCTGGCACTGCGAGCTAGAACATGAATTTAAGTATATGATGATGTTAATTTTGTATCAACTTATCCATGAAATCACCGAAGAAATCAAAACAGAGAACATCTCGAAGGAAGAAAAATATAGCATGGACTCACAGCTGCAAGACTGTATTTGTCCCTCAGAAATTGACATAAAGCTAACATCAAAGCAGTTTTCCTGCATAAGAACTGAAACCATTAAGCAACCAATTAAACTTTTAGGGGAGCATTTAGCAACTGATAATACTCAAGTCATACTCCAATAGTGGCGTAGATAGCCTAAGCACTTAAACTACCTCCACTCCTATTACATTCAAAACAAATTTTCACCGTTGCTTTGCATGGGATAGGCAAACAAAGTAGAACTACCTCAAAGTTATTAGATGGTAATGGAAAGACTAGTTAGGAAAATGAATTCTTCGTGTAGCTCAAATGCAAATGAAGTGAAAACTGCTGGGCACAGATTGTGAAGGGTGGTTGTTGACATGCATTCAACCCCTGAGGTTGGTATTGGTAACATGGTGGTAAGAGGCGTGAAGCAAGTGGCTTAGCACCAGTGGGAAATATCTAATTTAGGTGTTATAGTGCACACTGATAGAGCTTAATAAGAGCAGTGAGATCTGGTAATCAAGCACGCATGGCGTAAAAATGCCATCTGGATGTGCCTGAAGTGGATTTGGCTACTTGCAGGATGATATAAGAAACTGAAAATAGTAGCTTCTATAACAACCATTAAGTTGTCTAATCAAAAGATCTCTCAAAGCCCAAAATTTAGAGAAACAGATGTTCTTGTATCATTTTAGTTCAACATTTAAAATGAGAAATGAATTATGAGAAATAAAGTCGCATCAATGCATGATAAAAGTAAACGCTAATTAGTGACGTAAAAATATTTCTTCAGGTGGCTCAAATGACAATGGACTGACATATAGCAGAAATGGTGGAGGGATGGTTGTTGTCATACGTTCAGAATGCTGGCCAGTTTTGTGCAGGTGGTAGTGGGTAATGTGTGGATTCAGTAACACCATATATGCAGCATCAGCGCCATAGGAGCCCAAAGAGCCGGAAAAGGAGCAAGCCTGTGTTGAAATGCTGTCCTGTGATGTGCCTAAAGTGGGAAGACTATTACCTAGACTAGGTCTAACATTATTTCATAGACCATGTTGGTGGAGATTAGAGAATGATCCACATCATCCATTTAATGGGCATGTCCCACACTTGCATGTTTACGTGGAGTAATATGGAGCATTCTCCACCACATGGTCCATGAAATAAATGATAGGCCTGGTCTACGCAATAATTTTCCCCTAAATTGGTTTTGACTTGGACTTAGTTTCGGCTAGTACATAATGCAATTAGAAACCGGAAAATAGCATACTCTAACGACATTAACAGGAGATCAACAATGACACTAATAAGCATTGCCCCAAGTCTCAACTAAGCATTAACAGTGACCGCACTACGGCGCAGCAAAGAAAGCTGGAATGAGAACAAGGCTTCCATAACAGATACTAAGCATCATCTAGAGATAACAATTGTCTACACTTTTTTATTATTATCACTCGTATATCATAGTAGCGTCACTAATATACCTTAGACCTCCTAGTATAAATATATGTAGAAGCCAAGCTAAGCAAGTGAGTCGGAGTGTCTATAATCTAACATGAATCTGCATATAATAAAAGCTTCGCCTTGTTCATATACTTCCTACCTACTATGTATATATTTAATTAAAAAAACAAACTTTGGCATCACTGTCGATCGAAATTAGAATTGGGAAACGGTAAGAAACAATGAGAAATGAGTTGAAACTTGAAAGAGGCAATTCAACAAACAGTTTGAGTGCACAATAAAGAAATTATATACCCAGTGCCAACAGGACCACCAATACCAATGGTGAAAGCTCGTTCATTGAAATCCCGATCGAGTAATGGCTGAGCTCTTCGGCTGAAGTATCCAGGAGATTCAATCGGCTCGTGAGAATGTGGTGCTAGTCCATCGTGGCTATGGTACACCTTCCCATCAGGTCCAACCCATGATTCCCTGTTCAATATAATTCAATAAAGATGATAACTTTGAGTGGTGATTAGTGTGATGGAGAAATGTACTTACTCGTGCATGTGATGGTCATGGTGATGATGATGATGATGGTCTTCAGACGCCATTGGAGCAAAGTTTTGGCCTAATTGTCAAAATTGAGTTAAATGGGCTGAAGAAGAAGACACGTAAAAAATTAGACAAGGTTAAATTAACAACATAACCAAATAAAAATGGTGGAAAAAGCTAGGTCAATGTTCACTGTTGATCAACGTACGTAATAAAATTAATTTAATGCACAATTTGAATATGATTTTTTTTTCTTTATAAATACATATATAAAGCTTAAAAGCCAAGATTCGAGCTCAAAATTAGGATTACATATGCGGGTGGTTCTGAGCAAGATCTACCATCCCATCGAATAATAGCCTAACGAAGCTATATGATCGGCACATAAGTTTACCTTTCTATCTATTTTCCTGAATTCAATCTCCCATGGCATCTTTATAAGTTCCTTGCAACGATTGACCACCTCTCTTGTTCCATCTGGAGCCGGTTCCAAGTCAGTTATCCAAGAAAAGATAGTCTCATAAACTGTATCAATGATTATCTTAGGAATTCTTATGTACCATGTTGCTTCAAGCCCATGAACCAAGGATTGGATTTCCGTCTCATTAACAGTTGGTGCGTCTAACTTCTTCGCTAGTCCCCACATCCATTTGCCTTCTGCATCTCTCAGAACACATCCAAGAGTTCCCTCATTGTCTTGTGGTCGACAACTCCTATCAACATTGAGTTTAAACCAATCAGTCGGAGGCTTGTTCCAATTATATTTGCGCCTAAAGTCACCCAGATCAAGCTTCATATGAAGGTCCAAACTTAGTTGTTTAATAAGGAAGATTATCCGTACCCTGTTGTCCGGATTTCCCCTAAACACACGTGCATTCGGGACTTCCAAATTGTCCATACATAGCCAGGACCAGGGCAGGCCAGTGTGCTGCGGAGTTCAGGGCAGTAGCAAAGTTTGCCCGGAAGTTATCAACAAACCATGTCGCATCCAGTAAAGCGTCAGTCTTGAGCAAATGCGATGGCGTTAGTAAATCTTTCCAGACCTGTTTTGCTGATTTATAATTTCGAAGAATGTGTAGTACATCTTCATTGACCCCGGTACAGATCCCACAGTCCGAGTCTTATATCATTTCCGCTTAAACCTCAAGGCATTTATCATGAGGTGATCCTGAATTGCTAACCATAGGAAATGTTTGAATTTATTGGGGAGTCTGGATTTCCACATAATCTTCTGGTGGGCGTGATTCTGTCTTCTTGGGGAGTAGTAGTATCCAACTATTGGAGTTTGTGATATGCCAATTGGCAGGTGAAAGATCCAGTCTTTGTTTCGTTCCAAAGCAGGGTGTCCGGTTCTGTTCCCAACATGATGTTAGCCTTCTCAAGCGCAGCCAGAATCGAAGATGGGATGGCAGTGTGTATATTCGAAAAATCCCAGCTGCCATCAGTCAAAAGTACCTGACTCAGCCATGTATTTGCATCCCTTCGATCAATTCTTGGGATTACAGTATAGAGTCCTTTGCCTTCGAACCAAATATCAAGGAAGAACCGGATTTGTTCCCCATCACCAATTTTCCATCGAAAGCTCGAGTTCAGCTCTTGAGCACATTTAACGATCCCTTTCCAGCTTGGGCTATCTCCTGGCTTTGCCATGTAGTGAAGAATAATTTGCCCTTTAAGGTATTTCGCATTAACCAAATCTATCCAGATTGTTTTCTCATTTCTTACCGTCTTCCAAACTACTTTCGACAACATCGCTTTGTTATTGGTTTGAGCCTCACGAAGCCCTAGGCCACAATCCAGTTTCGATTTCACAATCTGTTGCCAACCTACAAGATGAGTTTTCCTCTGGGAAGTATCATTAAACAACAAGAACTCCCGGTTTAGCATGTTCTGGAATCCAGCCAGCTTGTCATATAAGGGCATAGCTTATGTGATGGCCTGGATTAACGTGGCTCTTCCTGCAGTGGATAAAAATTTCTTTTTCCAGTCCTCAAATCTAAACGAAACCTTATCAATAGAGCACCCGCATTCGCTCGCATTCGCTCTAGACTGCCGACCATATCGTAATGAGATTCCAAGGTATTTACCAAGGTTTGGGGTTTGTTCGAAACCCAGAATGCTGGTGATCGATCTCTTGAAGGCAGCCCCACCGGTATTGGAGAAATATACCTTTGAGTTTGTCTGATTAAGGTGAAGTCCCGATATGTTTCCGAACTCTTTGAGTACGGATTTGACAACACGAGCATTCCTAGTGTCATCTTTGCTCATAAGGATCATATTGTCGACAAAAAAAATGTGAGAAAACGCCGGCCCTCCTCTACATGGCTTGATTGGGTGCCACTTCTTCCGGTTCACCTTTTCATTGATAAGATATGAGAGACGTTCCATGCATAAGACGAATAAGTACGGAGATAAAGGATCTCCTTGTCGAAGCCCGCAGGTGTGATGAAAAGCCTCTAGAGGTTCACCATTCCAGAGTATTTGCAATCGAGCATTCTTAACACAGAACATTATGAGTTGCACCAGATTTATCGGAAAATTAAAAGATAAAAGTGTATCCTTCAGAATAGGCCAACTAAACCGATCATATGCCTTTTCCAGGTCCAGCTTCATTAACATACATTCGTTCTTATTTTTCCTCATGCTCCGTAGAGAATGCATGATCTCTTGCATCACTATAATGTTATCTTGAGTACTCTTCCCTTTAATAAAGCTGGATTGGGTCAACGAAATCAACCTTGGCATGATATCCCTCAACCGCAACGTTACATACTTTGTAACGAACTTATAACGCACATTACACAATATCGACCTGAACTCAGAGATGCCGCCTAGCTTTGATTTTTTCGGTATAAGGCAGACAAATGCGTCGCCCATCCCCTGCTCCATCGATCCCAATTAAAAGCCCTCTGCACAAAATTCACAACAGATGATCCCACGGCTTCCCAACATTGTTGGTAAAAGACTCCTTGAAGTCCGTCCGGTCCCAGGGCTTTTGTTAGGTGAGTAGCCCATACAGTTTTCTTCACCTCACCCCAATCTGGAATCTGTGCCAAATCCATGCATTCTCGCGGAGTTAGTCGAGCTTGCAGCGGTGATATTCCAAGTTGCATGCCGCCCCTTCTTCGAATACAAGGTGTAAATATTTGTTTGAAATAATTCCGACCATGTTCTTGGAGTATACCCTGGTCTTCGACCCAATTGTCTCCAATTTGCAAGGATAAGATGCGATTACTTCTTCTACGGGAGAGGGTAGAATGGTGGAAAATTTTTGTGTTTGAATATCCTTCGGAGATCCACTTGATCCTCAACTCTGGAACCAAAAGATTTCCTCCTGTTTAAATCGTATTGTATTCTCTAATGAGTTCCTTCTCTAGACTGATAAGGAAGGAGTTTCTATGAACCGCCAGTGACCGTTGTATTCCATCCAACTGTCCTTTAAGCCTCCGTTTCCTATGTAGCATGTTACCAAATTTTTCCTTGTTCCAAGGACCCAGAACCTCCGGCACCTTTGACACACCATCAACTACATCCGATTCATGTTGCCAGATATCTTCGATCAGCCGTTTACAATCCCCATGCAATAACCACGCCTTTTCAAATCTGAAAGGCCTTGTTTTATACTTTATTTCTACCCCGGAGCAGCAAGTTAGTAAAGGATGATGGTCAAAATGGATTTTTGGGAGATGAAAACTGCATTGTTTGGGAACAATTCGCACAATGATTCATTAGCAAGGCACCTGTCAATCCGTTCCCGAATATAAGCCCCGCCATCACGCTTGTTTTTCCATGTAAATTTCGGACCGTTATATCCAAGATCTTGAAGTTCACATCTCTCAATTCAATTATTAAATATTTGGCATCGATGAAAGGAAGCAACATTCCCACCACGTTTCTCATGAGAGAAACGCATTTCATTAAAGTCACCTGTTATAAGTTATGATTGCGAGGAGCCAGCAACAAACTCCTCTATATGGCAGAAAAGGCGTTCTTTGTCTTCCTGCCGGGGTTGTGCATATATCCCTGAAAGTACTCAATTATGATTGTCTCGTCGGTTAATACGAGCATTAATTGCTTGGTTTGACTAACAGGATATCAACTTATGTCTCCTCGTCATTCCACAACATCCAGATGCCTCCCATCATACCCATCGTTGGCGCTTTTATCCAATCAGTAAATCCAAGCCGCGGTAATATGTTATCAGCTTGCTCTGGATCTACTCTCGTCTCAAGTATGAACACTACCTGTGGTTTGTGTTCCCTTATTATCTCTCTAAAATTATTTATGAATTCAAGGCTACCTGCCCCTTGACAATTCCAAGAAAAAACCTTCACCGAATCACTAAAAGTATTAAACGGAAGGTCGGGGTTAACAATCGGGATCCCCCTCCATAGTGCAATCAGTTGGATGAGTAACATTAGGATGTGGTGATAGATCCATCCCATCTCCTCATCCTCAATCTTCAGTCGAATCCAGATGATGTCTGGATTGTGTCCCCATTCCTGGTGTAGAACCCCTACGGTGCAATGTCAATACATCGGTGGGATGTCTGTGACTGGAATCCTCGGTTGTTCCGCTCCGATACAATAAATCCGTGCATGCCGGTTCAATACATCCTGTATTACTTCGAAGTCGTTCACTAGTTCATGTCCTTCCAATGTTTCAACGTCGATCAAGCTGGATTCGTTCAAAGCAGAGAAAGAATTTGATGTCGAGGGCAGGCTAATCGGCTAATTCCCTGAGTCAAACACAAATGACGAGCCTCTGTTATCAAACTAGGTCGATATATCGTGATTTCGACCAAGAGCAGGTTCTCTTATATACCCAGAGCCTCTAGCACTCCGTGGTAAAAAATTATGGTATTTTCCATTGTGCGAGTTCGAATGGGATTGGAGTTCCTATCAGTTTCATTCACCACCTTTTCTTTTCCTTTTCGGGATCCAGTAGCTGTCCCATTAGGATTTGGTCGAGGTTTATTTACCTGTTAATTAGCTATATTCCTCGTATTGTTTCGAGTCCCCTGTTGAGCCTTTGGGTCCTATTTCTAGTCCACTCGGTTGTTTGTTTCTTCTTTCGCGCAACCATCATCCATTCACCAAACTCATTATTCCTCTCCTTTTACACCAACCATTCCACCGGGGTGTTGTGGGTATTAACCTCCGTCGTTGATGTTTGATCAGTAGCTGGAGTTTGTGCAACATGTTATTCCCTAGTCTTACTTATACATGCAGTAGTGAGATGCCCCGCACTCCCACAGGTATAGCAAACCGATGGCAGGTTTTCGTAAACGACCTGGTACACGGTATCATTCAAACAGACTCCCAATTCCAGGGGAACATCAATGTGGATTTGTACACAGACCCTCGCAAATTTGCTTCTCGACCATTGAAGGTTGTGTCATCTATCTTCAGGGGTTGTCCAACGCATTCTTCCATGGATTTGATGATCGCCTCTTTGAAGAATTCAACTAGAAGATTCATCATTCTTATCCATGTAATTGTTGACTCAATCTTGTCATTATCCGCCCTAAAGTTTGGTATCCACTTGCCGATCGACAAGAAGCTTCCTGCTAGTTTTCAGGGACCACCTGTTAAGATCACGTCACGTTTTTCCTCCGAGATACCCTTTAGGCAAAAACATCCATGCCCAAGGTCAATCATCTCCCCGGTCCCTCGGAGTCCCCATAATGTATCAAGCTTTGTTACCATCGGAGGATAGAACCATGATTTTCCCAAGACCTTAATCAAAATTGCATCTTTCCATTGTTCCTTCAGATTTTCCTAGAAGACCTCATCCAGGATGACTCGCTTAAACGAAATTTCAGGTGTTTTATCCAAAATCTTAATCATCTTACATTCTTCCAATGTTCTAGCCTTATCAATTGTCACATGTGTTGGCTTAGGTCCACCGTACAATTTAGATGCATAGGTATCTCTGTTCGTTGGTTCCTGGTGTTCAAGTTCCAAATCAAACATGGCATGATTTGCATTCACCTCTGCAGATTCTGCACAGTCTTGTCTGGCTTATTTCTGGTTACGAGAGCGGAGGGGGTGATAGGGTAGGGCACATGACGGCCAAGTTGGTGAGAGAGGTTACCGGAATCAAGCACGGGGGAAGATTTCCAGCGATAGGGCATTCAACGGGGATTTCAGGGCTCTAGGACTAAAATGATTTGATTTTAAACGAACATAACATGTTTGATTGGTTTCTTGATCTAACGTCCAACATTTTTACATTTTCTAAATGTTATCCATACACTTTGTGATACCGTTTTGACAACTTTGATCACTTTTTTATTATTTATCATGTATTTTAAATTTTTAATATTTTACCTAAAACTATGCATATATGAAATAGTTAGGGACGCTACAACAAGGTATCCATTACTTGCATAACCAGCTTAACAATAATGCAAATTACTTGAAAGTTCAGAGGACAAAGGATCACACTAAACCTCGATTATGTCTTCTACATTTAAGCATGCCATAGGGCATAGGCAAAACACTCGTGGAGGCTTGCAACGCAGTTACCAGTTTAACATGAGATAGAAAAAGTATCATTTAACTTTTCAATTAAAATTGCACGTCAACCTGAATGTATGAAAGTCTCTGAACGAATAGGGTATAAAACTGCACCCCAGTTCAAATGTATAAAGTTATTTCAAACAGGGCATAATGATCATGAAATCATAACCCATGAACAAATTTTAGAGATCTTTGTACTTTGTACTAGATCATTCTTCCAATCAGGATCAACTAGGACATAACTAAAGCATAGGGTAGAAATCTTCTCGTCTGTGTTGTGACTTATTTCCACCAACTTAAAAAATCACACAATTGCTTTTCCAATCTCACTTAAAACCTAACGAGTCGAGTTTATTGAGTCAATTTTTACACTCCACTAACAAGCTCTAAAGTCCAGTTAATATTTTTCACTCACTAGCTCAAACTAGTATTAATGTGTAACAAGATTTCATGCTAAAACTGATAATTCACCAACAGTACAGAAACAAGATAATACAAAACCATCCAGAACTCGGTAAAAAAAGGTAATGATATTCTAGAACGGAAGTCAAATATCATGTAAAACATAACCAACAATACCAAGTCTAACAAAACTAAATAACTGAGGTACTTCTCAGCCCTCTTTTTCCCCAAAGGGTACTTCTGAATGTAAGTTCACTTGGACAATTATCAAGCTGTTTTACATAAACAAGTTGGGCCTTGTCGCCTTGTAAGTGGTCTTCAGCTTCCTGGATGGGGGCCTCACCTTCCTGAATACCAATGGAAACTTGATCTTGGAATTGTGGAACTGCTTGGTGCTTTCCCTCTTGCAAAGCTTGGCAGGGATAGTTGCTGTTTTGATGATTTGGATGCAGTGGTGACGGACTCTGTGACGTGAAGCCATCTCAGTGTACATCTGTTCAACACCGCCATTCAAGGTGGTGTCACGGTACTCCTTGTACATGTTATGGTATCCAGTACGACTCTGGTACCTCAGCCAGATGCCGTAGTTCTTGATGGTGGTTGGGTTCTTCTCAAAAATCTATGGCCGAACAGTTATATAAGGTGGAGTCTGAGTGTAATGAACTCTTATAGGATTAATAACACAGCATAGCAGCTAGAATGGTACATATATACAAGTTGCTTTTGAGAAAACCAATGAAAATGCAAATAGGATCATTGAAAAAAACAGTGTTCAGCAAAAAAGTTTCTACATATCAACTTTTACAAGCTCATTAAGCACAAAATCCCTTTTTTTTTGCAAGAAATATAGAATATGATGGGTAAACCAAATGAAAACCATGAACTACACATCCAATTGACAGACTTATCTAGGACATGTGATCATGATGGCATAAAAGTGCAGTAGTTTTTAAACTGAAATTTGAATTTTTTTTCCCTGAATTAGTGCATTAAGAGAACAATCTTCATGTGCAAACTTAACAGATATGCCAAGGAAATCCAATTGATAATTCGAGGCATGGCTTAATTTAAAGGTAACAGGCCACAACACATAAATGTAACACCAGATTTAAAAACTAAAGTTGATCATATTAGAACATTCAACACAACTTGAATGAAAATCGAAATAGGCATTCAGGAAAACAATTATTTTACCATCAAACAGTGACCTTTACAATAATTTAATAGACAATAGTCTTCAGCAAGAGGAAACCCAATGCAGAATATTATTGCAGCTGAAAAATGGAATTTGATATTACAGACTCGCACATAGATATTCTACTAAAACAATTTGATCAATGACAAAATCATCATCAAATGCATACTTTTAAACAATTGTGTGTACAATTTAAACAGAAATTTACAACAAACGGCTCTTCACTTATATTTAGAGAAGAATTCAGCAATCAGCATGAACCGTATATCCCCACGGTCAACATTGCATCTTAAATAATTTGATAAACAATATTATTCTATATCAAAAACGTTATGCGAAACCAAATGCAAAATGTGATTGTATGTATCCAACGTCTACGAATTGTATCTGTTATAGATATAATAAAATGCAGGATAACTAGCAGACCTAGAAACTGAAGCCACTACTAATTCAACAAATGTAAAACACGGATTCATTTATATGAAATCTCCAACCAAATGTGAAATCAAATTCAATAACAGACCTCATTGATGGCGAGAACCTGACCGTTGCTCTTCTTCACCTTCTTAAGCTTTCTCAAAAAGTACCTTCACGACGAAACTCAATTCAATAAATGAGGTCTGGTCATCAAATTAGAGTCAGATCTGAGAAGACATTACACAGATGAGTGAAGAAGAAGAATACCAGAACTTGGACTTGGCACGAACTTCATTGGTGGCCCAGAGCTTCATGCGGTAGATCTTAGGGTGCTGGTCCGTCTCGGTGGGGAGAGCTCGTCCGACCACCTGGTACTGATGGAACTGCACAGGGTACAACCAGACCAGATCAATAACAACACATCTAATCGCCATTGGTAATAAGAGATAGATAATTAACCAGATGAATAGATAAAATACAGCTCAACAGGAAAGGGGAGAGATGATGACGAAGAAGATACCCTGTAAATCGCCATTTCCGACGCCGGGGATTATCTGCTCCTCCGTCTGTGTGTGATGACGAGAAGGAATAAGGGTGAGTGATGGGAGCTCAGCTGACTAGGGTTTATGCAACACAAATCCATTTATTGTGGGCTCATACTGTAGCTTATTGGGCTTTCTTTTTATTCAACTACTACTTCGCGGATATACTTCTTGCTCATGGCCACAGCCCAACTTCATGTAATATCAATATGCGTCCGGATATATTTTGACTACTTCGACTATCTCACCGGTGTTACAACACTATTGAATCTTTGGGACTTGAGCTCAGACTCTTCGTTGGAACGCTGGGCCTCGTCATTTCTTTTTTTTGTTTTGCTCCGTGGGTCATTATTTTTTGATTTTCGATCTCATTTAGTAATATCAATATGCGTCCGGATATATTTTGGCTACTTCGACTACCTCACCAGTGTTGCAACACTATTGAATCTTTGGGAGATTGTCTGGAAGCCTAAAATAACAAATTTCAGAATATCCATTTTTACCTCATTCATTTCTTTTTTGTTTTGCTCGGTGGGTCATTATTTTTTGATTTTCTTCTCATTTAGTAATATCAATATGCGTCCGGATATATTTTGGCTACTTCGACTATCTCACCAGTGTTACAACACTATTGAATCTTTGGGACTTGAGCTCAGACTCTTCGTTGGAACGCTGGGCTTCGTTCATTTCTTTTTTGTTTGCTCTGTGGGTCATTATTTTTTGATTTTCTTCTCATTTAGTAATATTAATATGCGTCCGGATATATTTTGGCTACTTCGACTACCTCACTAGTGTTGCAACACTATTGAATCTTTGGGACTTGAGCTCGGACTCTTCATTGGAACGTTGGGCCTCGTTCATTCTTTTTTATTTTGCTCCGTGGGTCATTATTTTTTGATTTTCTTCTCATTTAGTTTTCTTTACTTCTGTTTTGTGTACACTTTCATGCTTTCTTTTCATTTTGTTTTCTTTGCTTCTCATTTCTTTTCTGTTTCGTGTCCACTTTCTATTATTATTGATATTTTAATATCATAATAATATATGTAGTAATTATAAAATTCAAAATATATATTATTTTAAGCGTGTGAGTTTCTCGAATATGATAATTAAGATTTAAACGTAGTATTATAATTGTTGTAATTTTCGACTATTATAATTTTGAATTACAAGTATTGTAATTTTCAATTTCAAGCATTGTTTTCAGTAATATTGTATTTTAAATAAAATAATGTAATTTTGTTATAATTAATTAACTATATTTATAATAACTTCATGAATAAAGTATAAAAGGAAGTGAGAAAAGAAAATGATTGAAAGAAATGTTAAAATAAAATAGATTTTGGGCCTTGTGTTGGAGTAGTGATTTGTGCAGAACTGCAAAATGAGTTGTAGTGAGTGGAATGCTGACGTGACAGAGATTTTGAGACTGACTAAGTTGCAACTGATGGAGATGGTCTTATCGTCATTAAATTGAGAAAATTACATCTAGAGGTCAATCAACCGGACCCAAATCATTTCGGTCACTCATTAAGTGTATTTTAACCAAAAAAGACCAGTGGCAAGAGTAAGGGTGAGCATCTGGCTCGATATGATCAATATCTTATCGAGTCACTCAAGCCTGATATGATCAATAAGTCAGTTAGCACAGTGTTAGCAAAATATAGCAACAATTATTTGATTGAATGGTAACATTACATCACATATCAGGGAAATTCATCTAATTATCAACAAAGATAGTATTAGCACACATGATTCGTCGAGTAATATTGATTATTTGATTGAAGACGAAGACGAAGAGATGCCACACTTTGATGTTGCAACTCACACAATTGTGAAACTTCTTCTATCTAATGTTTGGGATTTGTATAATATTTATGTAGGCCATAATGGTTTTGTGGTGTTGTAGAGTTTCGACAGGAATTAGTTAAATACGCAACTAAAAGTGGCTTTGGATATCTATTCAATAGGAACAACAAGTCTTCTTTGAGCACTTATTGTGCTAAAAAGTCGAAGTCTGATTGTCAATGGCATATGTATGTGGTAAAATATGGGGTGATTGTAACACCCCGTATTAATTACTACACTTTTAAATAAATTTTGTGCATTTTATTAGTTGAAATAACTTTCTAGTACGGGTAGAATTTATTTTCGAGTAAATTATAATTTTATTTATTTTGCAATTAGAAAAGCTTAGTTATAAGATTAATTAATATATACTACCTTGCAATTTGAGAGGAAAAAGAGTTGCAATTTACCCTCCCAATTAAAAAAATGTGGTTGATTCACGGGCCATCCCCTCCGGCCTCCGCCCAAGCTTCTCTTCCCTCGATTCAAATAATCGTCAGGTGAAGCTTGCCTGATATTTTTTGCCATGTCCGGTAACTCTCGAATTTTATTTTGTGGTCCTAAATTTATTTGATTTACTACTGTGAATACACATTAATTTGATAAATATTTCTAATTTACAAAAGAAATCTGATTGTATTAGGTTGTTGTTGTTGTTGTTGTTGTAGTTGTTGGTCTACAGAGAAAATATATTTTGCATTCCTGAACTCCTCCGTAGACTTGCTACTTCTCTAGATATTTTTGTTGACAAAGAGAGGCATATCAAGACCAGGTTAGACTATATACTTTAGCAGTAGTCTTAAGGCATCTCGCCAAGCTATTTGTTAGGATTTTTGTTTAGCAGTAAAATTACTGGTTAGTAAAGCGTGCACAATACCACTGGTCATGTAAATTGTTATGTTTACTGTTACTCTGTTTGCGTACTCTTTGCTGTTCAACTGCTTTGGTGGAGATCTTTACATATATATGCCACATGAAAGTTTGATATGAGCTTCTCAGCATGCATATATGCATTCATAGTTGTAAATATGTTCTAGGACTTAAAGGGCGAGACATCGGTGGACGATGTTCTCCTACTATTTGCATCAATATGAATTTTTAATGATTAAGTGCATGCTAAGAGGTTGTTGACATACTAACACTTAAGTTGAATATTTGCATTCTACATGTAAAAGCTCAGACAAGCTCTTAAAGATATTCAATCTTGTGTTTTAGAGATAAATAAGAAGGTAGATGACACAGACATTCATGTATTGTATATAGCATTCATGGTATCTTTTTAGAATTTTTTTTTCATTCGTCCCCTTTGAAGCTTTCATTATATTTAGAGTGAGAAATATAAGGATATATAATTTCTTACTAAAATAATGGTGTGTGGTTAAAATATTGTGTTGACTTTTAAGTGGGACATCGAGAATGGTAAAAGTGGAAAATTATGGGTGGGACAGAGGAAGTAGACAACAAGTAGGTACTTAGAAGTTCGGGAAAATATTAGAAAAAAGCTAGAAGTAGAAGTTAGAGTGTAGATGTAGAAAGATTCTTGAAAGTTGTTATACGTAAGAGGGACATATTAAAATTTTATTTTACAATATTAAATCTGTTGTCATTACATTGAGCAGCTTGCTTGTCATTTTCATTTTAGTTCAATTAGGTGTAGTTTAATTTCTAAAAAATGTCGAACTTTTAAGTTAAAAAGAGAAAACTATGAAAGGAGATCTAAATTACAGTCTCATGCATTCACTGGTCGCACTCTTAGAGTTCTAATATGTGTAATCCTTTAGATATTACTAGTATATTTAAATTACTGCTTTCTATGGTTCTTCTTTAAAGGTGAAGTGTCTGAAAAAGCAACCGATAGTACTCAAATAACAAGTATTTACACAATAGCAGAGAATATGAATTCCTACAGGTAAACACTTTGATAACTCTTACCAATACTTACTTTTTACTAAGACTATCTTACGTGAGAAAATTGATTGTTTCATACAACTCATTAATCACAACAACAATATTGTATGCAAGTTTTCCCACTGAAGATCTCTGGTGATGAGAACATGATCACTCTTTGTATATGTTATGTGTCATTTAAAGTTCTTTTATACATTGAAGTTAATATTCAGGTGTTTGCATTTTCAATAACTACACCAGTCAGTGTTTACTAAGACATTTTGTTGAGTAGTGTAAGGTCCGTCAAATTTCTTCGTTTATTCGAAAATTTATTATTTCGAACGAGTAAAAATATTACGTAAGTAAGTTAGATCGAATTTAGAATTTTAACGCCAAGCAGATCCGACGTTAAAGCTAGACAATACTACTAAAACCTAGACAATTGCACAACAAAAACCTACACCAACAACAAAAAAAAACCTTAATTTCTATTAAAACATAGACCATTTATTTAAAAAAACTAGACAATTTATAGTAAAACATACACAGTACTTGATAATCGCGAGTTGTAGAACTCACATTAGCCATCAAAATTGCAAGCCTTACGAAGTTACCAAATCACCGTAATAAATCCTTAACAACAAGATATAAATCAAACCGATAGAAAAAAATCAAGATGATATCGAAGAGATTACTCACCGAAACTATGATGAATCAATCTTGATCATAACTTCCTTGAGTTTCTCCTGTATTTCGCCCAAAAAACACCAATATGACATTAACAAACACCTCGAAACGCTGTAACACTCGAACAATCTTCAACTTCCCGGGTTTAATTTCACTAGAGAGAAGTTAGGATTTTGATCTTCCTTTTCCAATCTCTATGTAGAATGCAAATCGGTCTATTAGAGAAGAGATGAAGCTCGAGGTCGATTGATTGCAGAGAATAACCTGGAAGAGTGAAAACCGATTAGATTGACCGATTCTGGAGAAAACTCTGGAAGAAAAAACGTGAAGGAGAGAAGAAGATGAAAAGAACGCGAAGAAGAAACATGAATAAATGAGGAATAGAGAATTAAAATAACCTTTTATAATAAGACCCGCACACGACCCGAACCGGTTTACAAACATCAAACCTGTTATTTGACCCGCAAAAGTATAAAGAGTCTGTCTTTGCGAGAGACCCTTACATTTTGGAGAATCCGGAAAGTCCCCTCCAAATGGTAAAACTAGACAATTATACATCTTTTTCGCAACTTGACTTAAGATGATTTTTCGCGGATTTTTTGACCCGGATTCATTAAAAACGGTTCAAGTAAAAGCTAGACAATATAATGCAAAATCTAAACAAGAGTGTAAATTTAATATCATGTAAAAACTAGAGAATTTCTTTTACATACTAGACAGTATAATGTAAAAACTAGACAATACAGATTACATCAAATGAAATTTATGTACAAGTAATAAGAAATTAAACAAGATCATTTATAAAACTAGACAATATAGTTACAAAACTAGACAATATATTATAAAAACTATACAATACATACTCAAAAAAACTAGACAATATAGTTACAAAACTAGACAATATATTGTAAAAACTAGACAATACATACTAAAAATTGCACAATAAATCTTAAAACTAGACCCTAATACTTGCATCAGGACACCCAGCTACAATATCCCTGGCACCTTGGAGATCTACTTCAGCTTGTGTTAAACCAAGACGGAAACTTGGAAAGTTAGTTTTCAACATCAAATTGTACGTGCTCACCACATTATCATTCTAACTTCTTCACTGTCCAATGTTGAATAAGGGGAAGTGAACATAATCAACACGCCCTTTACATGGGAACCTATGGAGGTAAGCCAGTACAAGCACTAGTATACAATTATGAATATGGTTTTGCGTTGTTTACTTGTATGTCGCAAATGCATCATCCAACGTATCAACCACGAAACCACACTAGTCCACATTGTGTATGATAGTTACTCTCTCAACTTGACTAACAAGTCTCATGTCCATATTATGTCCTGTTGTTGGTCCTAGGAAGATGATGCAGGCATACAACACAAAAAGTCTCTTAAATCATCCCCACCATCGTTAAATTCAACAACACCTTCGCACGCATCTAAAAGTGAGAAAAATGTTAAAAGCTGTAAAAAAAAGAACATTAAAACTATATACAATAGATGTTTAAAACTAGACACTTTCATACTAAGCTGTAACAACATTAAAACTAAACAATAGATGTTGAAAACTAGAGAACAAATATAAAAACTAGACAATTTCTTACAATTAAGTTGTAATGCAATAAAAACTAGACAATAGATACTAGACACTTTCACACAAAACTGTAACACATTATAAACTAGACAAAAATATGTTAAAACTAGAGAATAGGTACTAGACAAATTTCTTA
>JAYMSP010002242.1:0-25371 GCA_036897095.1 Plantago elongata
AACCTCGACCTCTCCCAAACCCTCACCTTCACCCAAACCCTCCTCCACTCCCGCGGCACCATCTTCTTCTCCGGCGTTGGAAAATCCGGCTTCGTCTCCCAGAAAATCTCCCAAACGCTCGTCTCTCTTGGATTCCGGTGAAGGCGTATTATGGGTTATTATGGTTTCAAGTTTTTCAACCCATTTACAAGCCTAGGGTGAAGGCGTGAAGCCTTGAAGCCGTGGAAATGTGGAGACTGACTGCAGATTCAATTTTTCACTAATAAATTTGTAGTAGCGGATTGACTGCGGATTCAATTGCATTTAACGGTTTTCTTTTGGTTTTTTAATTAAATCTCCGGTTCCGGTTCCGGTTTCAAATCTCATGGTTCGGTTGCGGATTTGAACCCAAATGCTAATAAAATGGTTTGGTTTGGTTTGGTTGAGATCCATTGACAAGCCTAGGTATAATAAGAAGAGTTATTTTTTTTGTTTAAGATCTTATTGAGATATTTCATGTGTACAAACTTTGTAGTCCGCAATCAGCTCCGGAGTCTGAAACAGTTCCTGCTCCTACTGTGGCATCGTAAGTACAATAGATCTTTTTTCAAACTCTCTGTGTGGCTTTCAAAATCTATCACTGATTGCAATTTTATTATTTCTTTCAAGCAGCTTGACAGATGATGTCTATGGTCAAGCAGCATCAAGTCTTGTTGCTGGAAGTAACTTGGATACCACTGTGCAACAAATTCTAGATATGGGTGGCGGAAGCTGGGATCGAGATACAGTTATCCGTGCACTCCGTGCTGCATTTAACAATCCTGAGAGAGCTGTTGAATATCTTTATTCTGTGAGCCTCACTTCTCCTGATACCTTGTTTTAATATCGTGATGTGCTTTAAGCATACATATTTTACATCTAGGCTTGCAAAGGATGTCCTAATTGTTTGTGGGATAATAAATAAAATGGAGGATAATTGTTATTCCAGGGCATCCCGGAGCAAGCAGAAGTTCCTCCCGCTGTTGCTCAAGCTCCTGCTGCTGGGCAACCTGTGAACTCTTCAACTCAGCCTGCACAGCCAGCTGCACCTACAACTGGACCCAATGCCAATCCACTAGATCTGTTTCCTCAGGTTGTCATTTTCTCTTAGATGCCATAAAACTTTTTTGATGAGCAAAAGGGACAGAAAGATACATAATTAATCAATCTCCTTCATTTGAGCCAGGGTCTCTCAAATATGGGTTCAAATGCCGGTGCAGGGAACTTAGATTTCTTGCGGAACAGTCCACAGGTATTGAGCTTTCTCCTATTCACGATTGTCTGTTAGAAATATTTCTCTTGTTCACTTCTCAGTTTAAAGAACAAAATTGTCCACAGTTTCAAGCCCTTCGAGCAATGGTACAAGCAAATCCTCAAATCTTGCAGGTATTGTTACACTCTCCTATTTACTGGTGTCAGTTTACTTGTGATAATGCTGATTTTTAGCTTTTGGTGTTGTTTATCGTCTGCAGCCTATGCTTCAAGAATTGGGAAAGCAAAATCCACAACTTGTACGAACAATTCAAGACCATCAGGCTGACTTCCTACGCCTAATAAATGAACCTGCTGAAGGGGGGGATGGGGAGGGGTAAGTAGTTCACTAATCAAGTATGAGTTTCCGTTATATTTCTGTTACGTGCATTTCATATGAACTGATATCACCATGTGTTTGTAGAAATATATTGGGACAGCTTGCTGAAGCAGTGCCCCAGTCTGTGGCTGTCACACCAGAAGAGCGGGACGCAATCGAACGTGTAAGCTTTACCTTGTCCACCACGGTATTCCTATCCCACCTGATTTTTGGTTATTAATTAAAAAACACGGTTGCAATTTATCTTGCAGCTTGAAGCAATGGGATTTGATCGAGCTCTGGTGTTGCAAGTATTCTTTGCGTGCAACAAGAACGAGGAATTGGCTGCCAATTACCTACTGGATCACATGCATGAGTTCGACGAATGAAGTGGTTTAGACTTTAGTGCTCTCAAGTATTCTTTTCGGTGCTCATGTGGGAATTTTTTATTTACCATGTGGTTTAGATATATTTTTCAGCGACTTTTTCCTGAACGACGCTAGGAGAGATGTTGAAAATTTCGGTCTCTCTTATGTTTTAGTGTCAGAAAATTTCGGCCTATAACCTCAGAATGTCTCTGTTTTCTGCCGTTTCATTCTCTTGACCCTTCCCTTCTTAAATTTGTGCTGCTTTTCTTGGCTCAGAAGATTATTGTTGAGCGCAATTAATTCCAAGTCTCCGGAAATGTATATCTAAACTCCAATCATCATTCAGATCGATAATCAATCATAATATAAAGTGATTTGAAAATTTATCAATTAAAATCTAAATAAAGAACGTCTTTGCTTTCTCAATACAGTTACAGGACCTCCAGTAAATAAGCAAAAACTAGGTAGAATAGAGTAAACAGTCTTCATATAGTATGAGATAAATGATGACGATCTGGTGAACCAGAGCTGCTATTAGTGTTTCGAATGGAGGTGTCAAAGTAGTATATCAGCGAACCCAACTTATGCTACTGTGTTCTACAATGTATCCCTGGATGAATTTTTGGCATACTAGCCAATCCATTTCTCAATCTGATGGTCACAGAAATCAATACAGGCCTAAAGAGTTAAGACCATGCTTCAACATGGTACTTGCCAGCTCTTTCGAGAGCTCGAATCCACCTAACTGCTGATTCTTTTGGAACCCGACTTTCAGTGCAAACAATGTCCTGAAATGCTGATAATACATCAGCAGGCATTTTATTTGCAGATCCAGCAACATAAACGGCAGCACCCTGAGTAAGCAGGCTCCATATCTTGGTGCTGAGTTCCCGCATCTTGTGCTGTACATACACTTTCTGAGGTTGGTCTCTCGAAAACGCAACACAAAATCCCCCGCCTTTGTCTTCTGAAAGCACTCCACCTTCTTGCGAGTGCAACAGCCAAAAATCACGGTACAGAAAATCGTCCTTGTTTCTACATCCAAAAAAGAATAGGACTGGTGCAGTTGGAATAGATTTACTCTGTAAAGCACGTTCCTCTACAAAACCATGGAAAGGTGCACATCCGGTTCCAGGTCCAATCAGAATAAGAGGAAGTGAAGGTGGTGGGGGAGGAAGTGAACCCTTCTTAAACCACACTGGTACAAGCACCCCTGTTCAAACTGATTGTAAGCTAAAAGCACAAATAGACGAGAACTAGGACTTTGAGTAACACACGGGACTATAGGTGACAAATACCTATACAAATTTGTGCCAATGCCACGTGCTAGTGTAAAACTCCCAATCTTTTGTTTTCTTTTCCTTTAACTTTAAAACTCTACTCCAAAATTAACTTCCTTAAGAAATTCAGAGAGATTTTGCTGGAAAAGACATTTCCAGAACCATGTCTGGTTAAAGATTTCTAAAAATATGATTTCTACAATAAATTTAACACTAGAGTTTGTGCGAGTTGTGAATAACACATGGACAGTGATGCATTTCAACAATGTGTAGGGAAGGCTAATATTGAAGAAGGAACTTACCTTGCTGAGGATCAAGACCAGCCAGCCATGACGAACAAAGACCCACACGCTTTCTCTTGTATGGTGTAGTCCATGCAACAGTGCTTACTGTTAAGTGCACTTGATTTGGATGAGCTGCATGTGAGGAAGAAATGGAGAAGGCTCTTGTCTGTAACCGAGGAACCAGCTGCACCAACCATTCAAACGGCATCTGGAGAGAAGGAAAATCACCTAGTACCTGCTCTACAGAAACAGGAGAGTATTAGTGTGAGACAATTGATAATTATGCAACTGTGTCAATTTTAGTGCACTCAGTTTTAGGGGAACGCACCAACATCAGTCAAGGAAATCCACAAAATAGTAAAACACACGGATACAAAACTGAACCAGCTAAGCAATAACGAATGCTTCTTGGTTTATCACTTTCAATTCTTAAAGTTAAAACCTTGAATATAGGTCCATACCAAAATATACATGAGAAACTGCAGTTAACCCCATTCTACCGGCCTCATCACAATTTACAAGTACTGACCAAGTATCTAACATCAATAGAAATATGACAAATGCACCCTTCCCCTCCCCAACCCTCTCTTTTCTCCCCTAAGTGAAGTTGACATGATTTTGAATACTAAAATGTCAGAGGTTAAACTGAGGAGCAGTACACATTGTTTCTGAGCATTAATATCATAATAGAAACAAAATTTAAAGGGCTCTTCATGTGATATAATGCTGTGGTGATTTATTGATAACACATGTTTAGAGAAATATCAACATTGTTTTCAAATTTAGACAATGTAAAGGCCCCACAGAAGTATGCAATTTCACTGACAGGATTTAAATTATTTTCACTGTAAGAAAATGACGCAATTATTTTCTTATTGACAAGATATTCAGGGAACTTGACACAATTTACCGCAATCATTTTTCATAACTCATACTCTACCATTACCTCCAAAACCGTTCGTCGTTCCTTCTGGTTATATTGGTATAAATCATCTCTTCCTTCAGGTGAGGCAAAATATTGAAGTCTTTCCTTCTCATGTTCAGCAGAGGCAAAATAACTTGCCACCTGAAGAAAATGATTGTTGTTTTGGTCCAAATTTATGACAAAAATGATGCATGAAGTTGAAGTTATGGAATTGATAAATTGTTAAGTAGCTACAAGTTTACAGCTTGAATACATCAACCTGATTGATAGGAAGACGAATATAAGCAAAAATCCTATGGTACCTCAAAGAAATATCGTCGAGGGGAAGCGGATGCAATATCCATTGTCAACTCCACAAAAGATTTTAGCTTCACCAGGTTAAATGGACTCATAACACCATTCTCCTTATTCCTAGGTTGTACCTGTGAAAACATATTGTTGGAATAGTTAATAGTAAAATAATTTAGGCGTTTAGTTAAGAGGTCAATAAAGCAGCTCTGGAGATAAACAACATCCATGCACAGTTTCTCATGGATACAGAATAACCTTAGGAAAAAAAAGAAAAACAATAGTGCTTGGGGTCTGGGGTTCAGGGGAAAGTGCAGATTTTAAGTGAAGGATTTAAAAACTACACTGGTCATTAAATTCGGATAGACCCAAGATATCTTTTGAGTTCTGATGGCATGGATATTGTGCTGTCACTCACAAGTTACAGGGACATCAATATAGAATCACTTGCAACTTCCGGAGTAGAAAGCTATTTAATGCATCATGCATGCTTAGCATAAAGTAAGATCACACAACACCAAGAAATGAATTTAGAGAACAACCTACAGTTATGTATGATTCGGGATTCAGATTACAACGTTGAATGAAAGTATCTACTGCAGCAGAACTCTGGCCAGGAAGGACCTCAAGAACATCACCAATTTCATAATCTATCAACTGCACAGTGAAAAAAGGAGTCCAGGAGAAAATTTCGAAGATATTAAACCATGACAGTGGTTGATGGAGAAACTTGAAATGGTTCAAGATCATTCAGCATGACTTACAGATGAAACAGCCTCAAACTCAAGGTGGCGCACATCCTTCTCGTTTTCCATATTACTTAACTGCTTATTCACAACCTACATGAGCATAATAAAGAAGATCAGGAAAAATGAATAATTAGAGATTTATGGTTATGACAAATACTATGTTCAGATGGTTCTGGTTCATTTATTTCTGCATACAGTTTAAAGTGTCGGACAGACAGGTACAAATAAACTAGTTCACAGCAACATAAATTCTTATACAAGTCCAAGTAATTGACAACCATAAATTTACAGAATTCCTGCTTCTCAAACACTAAGGCTCCATAAACAACTAGAGCTAAGTTGAGAAGTGAGAACACAACACAATGAGTTTGTCCTTTTACGTCTGAGCCCAAACCAACCTCATGTGACCCTAATTAGATTGACGTGGTAGCATCAACACAGCCGGATGAGTGTAGTAATGCATATCATCCGTTAGTCACCCTTAATTACAAGCAAAGACATATGATATGAGTCATTTTAATTGTTAAATGAACTACCACGGACTGTCTTTCAACTCCATTACGTGTATCATCATCGAGTGATGAATATTTGTAGTCCGGTTTTCACCAGCATGGAAAATAAATGAAAAAAATTTGCTTTGGTTAATTTTTATTAGATCTATATACGACCATTCAACATGCAGCACTAAGTTTTAGTCAAGGATTTAATCACTGCCAAATCTAATTTCTCTAAAATGCACTTCGTCAAAGACGTGCGATGGATAAAGTTGAGTTATTAATTATAAATATCAAGTGGTGCTCAATTATTTCAATGATGACAACAAAAACAAAGCAAGATGTTAATAATACCATTTTCAGGAAGCAGTCAGGCTTGTTCTTTCCAGAAGATTTTGCAGGAGTCATCGAGCGTGCCCCCTCCATTTGCATCATGAGATACTCTGAGTCTTCAAAATCAAAATATTTTATCATTGGTATTTACAGACTTTCAATGCAAATAGTAAGCAAGCAGTCGAAGCATCCAGTACCCTCCCAAATTTCATGTATCAAGAAGTAAACATGCAATAGTACAAACTTGTGGCTTGAGGTCTATGAATGATGAATCAATTTCAAGAATGAGATCAAGTCCATTGCATTGTCTTTCAAAAAATTAAAGGCATTTTGAGCATTGTATCAGCAGAAAGTATGTATTATTTTCAATCAAAAAAAGGTTGCAGTAAAAGTCAAAGAAGCAATCAAACCTGTAGTAGTTGAAAGAGGTGGCACCTCTCCATTGCCTTGATGATATATAATTTGCACTTTAGGTTGATCAATTAAAGTTGAATCAGCTATCTCAAAATCAGGCCCTTTTGGAAGTAATTCGTGATTCTTTTCATACATAACTTTCCATAATGCAGACATCCATGGATCCAGAGCCCCTTCATACCTAAAAATGAAATAATTATCTTGTGCCCACATTTTCCCTATAATGGCACACAGCCACACACAACAAAAATCCCATTGTTCTTGGTGAATGGAATCTAACATCGTCAGGATACCATAACATGATAAACAGATCTTCGTAAAGGTGTCATGGCATAAGTGAAAGATAAATGTTGATCACATGTTAACGCTATTGGGGAAGTGATCAGGCAAGGTAACACCTACACCGTGGTTCAGATTTTCTGTAACATTCTATAATCCAGAGAACTGCAAGTTGATCAAGCTCACTTATGAATTGATGTTAAGACTCTATCTACTAAATAAGAGGAAGGGAAATAAAAAGACGTAATATAGAGAGCTCCAGAGAGAGACGAGAGATATTATAGTTGTCTAATCAATGACATTAAGCATCGATGGTGAGTTAGACTTTATCGTGCATTGCCAAACATCCTCCATGCTAGTTTTCTCCAATCATAAGGCTTTTATAAGTTTTGAAGGTCTCTATTTAAACATAAGTTTTTTCATCACAAAGCACCCAGTAAGAAACCAGTCATTAATAATGGAGATTGTTAGTGCAGAACATATTTTAGCACTCTTCATCACCAACAACATTTATATATAAAGAAGAGGATCTTTGTGTATTCTGTATGACATGAGTTATAATAAATTTGTTAAGTATCATATGGTACTAAGTATCTATACATGATATTGAAATTTTATACAGACATGTATAGCTTGCAATAGAAAAAATCTTACCCGGAAGGATGCTGGTCATCTCCCAGGCCTTTATCAATAATTGGCATTGCACCAAGATCCAATAGTCGTCTGTCAAGCTTCTTTGCCACAAACTGCAACAAGAGAACACTTTGTGATACACATGGATGAATATAAAACATCAAGGTAACCCGCCGAACTGTAACTTCCAAAAATGATGGAAGTTTCTGAAGATATCGTATGCCTAGAATTTTCAAGGGATTTTAATTTTACCAGGAAAAATTAGAACATTGGAGAGCTTATTAGTTACTACCTATCACATATTAACAGTTCCAATGTTTATTAAGTTTGTGATAGGTGATTACATTGTAGACATGCACATGAGAGGCAAACATGTCAACAAAATAATATCACGATAAGATGATATGTGGGCCGCATAATCATTACCTAGCCAAACTTTAAACTGAATTTGAAGTGTAAACGATGTGACCTGATAAACATACCGATACACAGACAGAAGATAGCATGCTATAAGCTGCAAAAAAGAATTTACATTGTACTTTTGGTAGCCCGAGTCACCCAGTCCAAAAACTGCATAGTTAACTCCTTTGAGCCACTCACTTGGCAAATTCTTTTGCAACAAATATCTCCAGAAAACCTGTAAGAAGTTGCAATTCAGATATAGAGTATGCAATCATAATCCATCAAAATGTGAAGTTGTATCGTTTGACTTCATAAAAGTACCTTCATGGATTGTGGATTTTCCCCCTGCCCCGTTGTTGCCACCACAAAGACCACTGCCTTCTTGTTAGATAGGTCACTCTGGGTAAAAGAGACAGATTACGCATGATCAAATCACAATTCAATAGAAATAACAAGCTATGATATAATCATTCTTTTCCTGCAATCCTATCAAGCTTGGTAAATCATCTCATTACTGCCAACACAACATTGCCAATTTCATTGCAATCTATCCTTGAACATTTTCACATATACTCAACAACAGGAGATAATGAAGCAAAAGCTCCATATCTGTCCAAGACATAAAGAATGACACGAAACTCACAGGTCGGAAGTCATCAATAGAGATGACAGAAACAAAAGGGCAGCCCCGGCGTTCAGCTTCACGGCCAATCCGTTCTGCAGCATCAATTGCATTTCCTGTTTCGGAAGCGTACAGTACGAGGAGCTGATTGTCAAGCTTCCCCTCCATCGGACCAATCATGTTTCAACTTAATAAAGGCAATCTGTGTTGCATACAGTATAATGTGAATGAATCGATTGGCAGAACACAAAAGGAAGTCACAGACTCACAATCCTATTACTAGTAGCTTTCTACGGGCTATTATCAAGTTGGTATATGTTGGTAGTATAGTGATATAGACGATTGTAATCGAAATTGAAGAGAACTAGAGAAGTAAATTACTATAAGCAAAGTGAATAGAAGAAAGCGAGGATCAGAAATTGAGAGAGTGGATGTTGTGCGTACATGTAGCGGCGAAATAGGTGGAGGATAATGAGACGCCGAACAAGCACTTTCCGGTAGCTTTCTGGGAGCTATGTCTCGTTGTTCTTATTTTCCGGCTGATTGAATTTGTCTGTTGCACCTCTGACCAGCTGAAAATATATAAGGCTTGTTTGGTTCTCGATCAGCCAAGTTAAGGGTTGTAAAGGGATGCACCGATCAAATACACCATTCTTTCTATTGATTCATTTATCAAATTTTAACTAAGAAAAATTTAATAATGTTGAATAATTCTTATTAAATATAATTCTATTAATTAACCATACAATAACTACCGAAATTTCACTTTTAAAATTTAATTTACTTATAGACTCGTTCAAGAAAAATGTTCACTCTATATACCAATATGTGGATGGCACTCCAAAGTGGAAATCAAAATGATATAGTAACAATTTAATTACTAGTTAATTATGTAATTGGTTATATGTTAATACTCCTATGTCATAAGGTAAAGTCACTTCAAATTCAGAGGTAAAGCTAATTATGTAAAATTACCTCAACTTTCTTCCATCATAGTTATACGAACATAGTTCAAGAAAACAAAAATAAAGAAGTTAAAGAAATTCATAGATACCTAGAACAGTTGAATGAAGGATTTGGAGAAACTTAAATTTTATAGGTAATTAATAGGATTATATTTAGTAAAAAATTATTTACCATGGTTAAATGTCTAACTACTTTGTTAGAATTTGACAAATGAACCAATAATAAGAATAATAGGGTATTTTTGGGGACATTTAATGGGGTGGGCGATCCGCACCGCATACATACTAATCAATTTGAGGATTTAATTCGTTTCAATCCAAAAATCAAAATACTAAAAACATGTAATATGAAATCCCATACGGATTTTGCATAACGGTTTAGTTCAGATCGAATTTCTAAATTCAAACCTTTTGTACACTTGTGATCAAGTGATACTTTGATAACTCGAGTTCACTCGTTAATGTTTGAACTTGAATTTAACTTGCATAATCTAATAAAAGGATGAGTAATTAGCCCTAATTTGTCCAACCACTTGAAAATCCACCATTTCTCAAAAAGTGTTGAGTAATAAGTGCACAGTAAGTTGGGAATTTATTTTATTAACAGAGGTGCAGAACTATTTGTCCCAATCGAGTTATGTCGGAATTTTAAAGAAAGAAAGAACTTCACAAATTTCTTTTATTTTTCTCTTCCATATATACGTTTAGATGTGACTCAAATAACTGTATAATCTCTAGTTCTTCAATCTACTTGATTAATATAGAATTTCAAACATTAACACCTTACATTTTATAATCAAACCGATTCATAGAAAAAGAAGTTATAGTCAAGCAGAATTTAATTTTAATCGTAAACTTTGTAAGTGTAATTACCAATTAGAATAAGTGAAAATGGTTGTTACTAGTACTTAAACAACATAAGATGAATGTCTAGATGGATTTCAATCAACTATCACTATGTATACAATTAATTAAACTCACGAAGAAGTCGGCTTGAATGACCATTACAAAGTACAAACAATTTAATCGGCAAAGAATTCCAAGAAGTTTAATCGGTATTTCAATCATTCTATATAGACCGTTTAATGCGGAACTCACTATTACCCATTTTGTAATACTTAGTAAGGTAATAACCACATATATTGGGGTCGTTCTGTGAAGCTAGAATATCTCAAGGTGCTCAACATCAAATTAAAGTTCACCAGCACTCTAAAGGAAAAATCTAGCAAAAGCCCTAAACCTCCATTCTTCCCTCTCACTCTCCTTTCCATCACTTCGATCTCCTTTCTCTCGACCAGCTTTCAAACCCTCTAGCTGCTTCACTCTCCTTATCGATTTGCAGAGATCAGATACAATCCATCAGAAATGTCGATTCGAATGTTGAATCCGAACGCTGAAGTGCTTAACAAGAATAATGCACTTCACATGAACATCAACGCAGCTAAGGGGCTTCAGGATGTACTCAAGAGCAATCTCGGACCCAAAGGAACCATCAAAATGTAACAATCTCATATTATTTGGTTGATTTTTTTCCGATTTCGAACTATTAGTTGATATGCTGTGTTTGCTGTTGGCAGGCTTGTTGGTGGAGCTGGTGATATTAAGCTTACCAAGGACGGAAACACTCTTTTAAAGGAGATGGTTTGTTGTTTACTGATTCTCTTTTGTTCCATGTCTTTGATTTAGGTCTTGGGAACTTCAATTTGATATTAGGTTGTGTGCTGTTGTTGTTTTAAGTTTAAGTGTGATGAAATCCGCATTATGGAGCTGCGTTGGTATATGATTGTGCTCATACGAATTTAATTTGATGTGCTTGTGGTTATGTTGTAAAATAATTTGAAGTGCAGATACTGATAGCATTTTGTTGATTTTTACTACATATTTGGAATCTTCATGTGCGTTGTTGCTATCTTGTATGTGTTTGCGTTGATTGGCTTTTAGTTGAGATAATTGAATGAGCTGCAAGTAGTATTTGTCCTTCCGGTAACTGGATTTGCATAGGATATAGCTCTAGTATAGGTGGAGCTTAGATGGGATAAGAGACATAATGGTGTAGTAAGTTTATTGTTCAACCTTGGTGATATAATTCAGATCCAAATGTCATGTTTTCTTTCTGTTTGTGAAGCATTTGCATATTATACTGGAATTCTGTGTACAAAAAGGATCCCAGGTATGGATTTATACTCATCCAGTTGCTTTGTTTTGATGAAACAGCAAATCCAGAACCCTACAGCTATCATGATTGCCAGAACTGCTGTTGCCCAGGATGATACAAGTGGAGATGGTACTACTTCAACTGTTCTCTTTATTGGAGAGCTGATGAAACAATCAGAGCGGTACATAGATGAAGGTAACTAATTGTTATATTCACGCATAGGTTTGTTAGTGGTTGCAATGTTGTGCATTCTGTTCTTACTTCACACTAGGTGAGTCCGTATGTTTTGGTATTCCTTCTGGAAATTGTGATAATGTAGTCTTCTCCTGTTCTGATTGGGCATAAGGAAGTAATATCCATTACTGTTTCTCTTGTGTATGCTTTTTATGTATAACATTGCTGGAATGCTGGTAACCTGTTCCTATGAGTGGTACAATAAAAACTATGCATACACTGTAAAATAAGTAATTTCAGTCAGTTATCCGCTTATACAGTAAAAACTCTTCACAGTCATATTGTCGGGACCAGAAAAAAATATTACTATAGAGTTTATTCCTAAATAGAGGTTTTTTTAAAAGCGTTTATACACAAGTTGGGACCGTAAATTTTATGATTATAGAGAGTTTATTCCTTTATAGATTATTCCTGTAGGGACTTTCTATTGTAATTATATTGCCCTAAAATATTATTACTCCCGCAATTTCATTATGAGCTTGACAAGTCAATCTGGCACAAGTTTGAAGGTGAATGGGTAAAAAATGGTTTATATTGATAATGATTGAGTAACAAATGGATTGTAGTTTTGTGGAGAGGGAGGGAGGGAGACTCTTGATGTAAAGAAAATATTGTAGGACATGCTAAAAAGCAATGATAACATTTCATACAAACGAATGATCTCTGAGTGGCTGAGTTCCAGATGGACATTTTTTCTCGTTCCCCAGTCAATGTCCATTCGTGTTGTGAGCTATTCATTAAATGCATTATCACCTTCTTGTGGTATAATTCTAATTTCTAAACAGATAGGGTCTAACCCTACCCCTACCAATCTGAACCCGTTCAATACCCTACATACTTGTGAGTTTCAGGTACAGGGTAGGGTATGTACCTAAACCCGTTTAGCATCTGAACCCTGCCCGATCTGGTACCCTGATATATAGTCTTCCCAACCCTTCCGAAAGAACCCCCACAATCCATATATTCAATGTCTACCTTAAATAATTATAGTATCTTAAACTTCACCTCAAACTATATATTGAACTTTGTTTCTTATACCCACACACACCTGCAAGATTTTTTTGGGAAGAAACTAATGGGTATGTAATAGACAGCTTTTGTTCAGATATGGTGCAACCCTACCTATTTAAAAGCGTAACCTACTTTGTAAAGAAGAAAGTGTTTTCCTGTTTCCTCTTGTGCAAATTCAAGGCAGAATTATTTGATCTATTGACTTGTAAATAGATATGAATATGTTGGAAACTGTTTAACTGCATACTATTGTGAATTGCACATTGAAAGGGAATTTCACCTCTACAGGAGCTCATCCACGAGTTCTAGTTGATGGATTTGAAATTGCTAAAAGAGCAACACTCCAGTTTCTTGAGAAATTCAAGACTCCTGTGGTGATGGGTGACGAACCAGATAAAGAGATTCTGAAGATGGTGGCAAGGACAGCACTTAGGACTAAGGTTTCCATTTGTTCAGTTATTTTATCTATCACTTGTATGTTTATCTCATCAATTGTGCGCTTGACTATTTTCTGTTTTTCTCATATGCAGTTGTACGAGGCATTGGCAGATCAACTAACTGAAATTGTTGTGAACGCTGTGAGTGGCTATGTGCTATACAGTAGAAACCCCCTAAAAGATACACTATAAAGAATGAGTTTACTGTATAGAGTTTCTACTATAAGAATAAACTCTATAAGAATATATTTTGCCAACCCGGATGATATTACTGTATAGAGTTTCTACTATATTCAAGTTTTTTTGTGAGCAGTTAATCCGAGTATACGGTGTTTGTCATGGTGACCTTTTTGAAGCTGTCAAGTGATTAAGATCAATATATATTAGCACAATTATGTTCTTACTGATTTTACCTGTGATGCTCTAGGTACTCTGCATTCGTAAGCCAGAAGAGTCTATTGATCTATTCATGGTTGAGATAATGCACATGCGCCACAAGTTTGATGTTGACACTCGTCTGGTATTTCACCTTGATAACTTCTGTTGGTTCCAAGTAATTTGATTTAATATGAAAATTCCGCAAAACAAATTGTCCAAGTTTAATATTGGCATGTATATTCAAGACGCTACTCTTAAGAAATGTGCAAACTCAGGCTTTAGGAACATCTGTTCATTTTGGGTAAATGTATGACTTTCGGATTGCACACACCCAATTGTTTAAAGTAAGAAATTATACAGAAGACCAGACTCCATAGTAATTAAAAGGAAGACATCACACAAAATTATGCGCCTGCTTAAGTTTGGTGCACTCTCTTTGAATTTTGTTGGTTTTGACTGCCTAATCATTCTCATGGTGCACTCTCTTTGAATTTTGTTGGTTTTGACTGCCTAATCATTCTCATGGTGGCCAGGCCTCTATGATAATGCGTCTCTTGTGTTATTGACACAATGTCTTCCTGTTGTTTCCAGATTGAAGGTCTTGTTCTTGACCATGGTTCGAGGCATCCAGATATGAAACGCCATGCAGAGAATTGCTATATCTTGACAAGTAATGTATCTCTGGAATATGAGAAAAGGTAATAATTGGAAATGCTGAACTTGCATATTTGACACTGATGGGAAGACTACACTTGTAGGACTGACATGATCAGTGTGCAGTGAAATAAATGCAGGCTTTTTCTACTCAAACGCAGAACAGAGAGAAGCAATGGTTTTAGCTGAAAGACGGGGTGTGGATGAAAGAGTTCAAAAGATCATTGATCTAAAAAACAAGGTATTTTTTTATGAAACCTATTGCTTCTTAATTGTAGTGGGTTCTTATTTACATTTCTCATGTTAAAGCTGATCATTTGAGTTATTTTTAGGTCTGTGCTGGGACCGATTCCAATTTTGTTGTCATCAATCAAAAGGGAATTGATCCCCCGTCTTTGGATCTCCTTGCCCGAGAAGGAGTAAGTTCCCATTCGCTTTAACCAATACCGATACTTAACTTACAAGTCCCCTATCACGACTGATACTTAACTTACACTTATTTGCTGACTTCCGGATATTCATATATAAGAATGTTTTTGTCTGTAGTGAATCTTTCATGTTTATATGCACATGTCTACATGTATTCATTCACACCTAATGATCTCAAGGGTTAATTGTAGATCATCGCCCTGCGAAGAGCAAAGAGGAGAAATATGGAAAGATTGGTTTTGGCATGTGGTGGAGAAGCTGTCAATTCAGTGGATGACTTAACCCCTGACTGCCTTGGATGGGCTGGAAAGGTCTATGAACACGTGCTTGGAGAAGAGAAGTATACATTCGTTGAAAATGTGAAAAATCCATCATCGTGCACCATCTTAATTAAAGGTACTTTAATTCCTCATAATTTGTTTTCACTCATATGATGATCCCTGTTGCCTAGTTGATTCTACTACAGAGTTTATAACAGTAGACAGTAACAAATGGTTATGCATAATTTCTCATGTTTTGCTTCTCCTATGTTAGGACCAAATGATCATACAATTGCTCAAATTAAGGATGCCATTCGTGATGGTTTAAGGTCTGTGAAAAATACCCTTGAAGATGAAGCTGTTGTACTGGTGAGTCACTCCTGCATTCACTGATGAGTTATGGCTGTAATAATGTGAGTGCTTAAACATGGCGTACTGGTAAGGCTGTGGTAAGGTGGATTGTGGGGTCTACCCTTCACATTGAAAATTCACTTGTGTTTTCTAATTTTTGCAAAACTCGCACACACCGTGTGGTTTATGGAAATTGTTTTGGTGCACCATGATCTCATGCTCATGATTATGGACTATACTGAGTTGATCTTACATTGCCTTGTGTGTAATTCTGAGTTAATTTTACTTCACATCTGCAGGGTGCTGGAGCTTTTGAGGTGGCAGCCAGACAACACCTAATGAATGAAGTGAAGAAAACTGTCCAAGGGGTATGTTGGTTGGATCGCTCTTGGTATTATACATAGGAAAAACCATTCTTTTGGGCTGTATTGTTGAATTTATTGACATTTGGCAATTTTCTGTCAGCGTGCTCAACTTGGTCTGGAGGCTTTCGCCAATGCACTTCTTGTGATCCCGAAGACTCTTGCTGAAAACTGTGGCCTTGATACTCAGGACGTGATTATTGAGCTCACGGTACGCATCATGTTCCTGCACAATTCATTAGTAGAATTTTTTAAATTTCATTTTCATTTTTTGTTAACACAGAACACAACTGTACTTGAGCTCATTTTGGTTTCTTAAAATTGGTCTGCTACTTGCAGGGAGAGCATGACAAGGGAAATGTTGTTGGGCTTAGTCAATTCACTGGAGAACCTGTTGACCCTGAAATGGATGGAATATTTGATAATTACTCCGTTAAGCGTCAACTCATAAACTCAGGGTACGTAGGGCTGCTCATTGTATTTTACTCCGTTTCTTTCATTAAGTAACACTGTCCCTTTTATGTTTTGTAATTGTAATGAAATCAATTTATGCTGAATTTTCTCCCCGGTCTGTGCCATTAGCTTAAGTAAACATGTTCTTATGCAGTCCGGTGATTGCCTCTCAACTACTACTTGTGGATGAAGTTATTAGAGCTGGACGTAACATGCGGAAACCCACCTAACTCATTATTTTTGCAATCCCTGGTGCATCTTGCTTTTCCAATGCCAAAATATTTTGTCTGGCAAGAACATTCGTGGATGCTGATGATCACGCCAACTTCAGTGTTTTGGTTCAAGTTTTAAGCTTTCACTTTAGTGATAGATCGGAGGTTTAGATATTTATATTTGTGTTGAAATTTTTGTGGGGATACACTCTGCGATCTTGATTTTGTTGTGACTTGTGAAGCTTCTGTTTAAAACTACTTGAAGGTGTTAAAGTTGAAAAACAATTGCTTTTTATTGAATGTAGCCTTTTTCTTTTTCATCCCTTGTTTTCTTTGGTTGGGACATACTACACTTGAGTCTTAGTTTTACATATTTTGATCTATACTGTAATACTAATTTCATAGTTATTGATTCTTACTAATTCAACAAAAATGACAGGGATTGCACCTGAGAAATTTAAGTGAATGAGCAAAATTGCACCTGTGAAAAATCAGTTAGGATGTGCGAGGGCTTGGAGATGTATATCTGCACTTAAAAAACCAAAAACAATACTACAGTTTTGATCTTATAGAAATTATCATGTTATTATGTAATGATCATTTTACAGAAGCAGAAGAAATGAAATAACAGTAATGTTATCCTGATTCCTGAGAACTTGCAACATTGCTGAGATGCTGAATGCTGTAAAGTAATGTTATTATTCTCTGTCTCCTTTTGTTCTTGCTTTTCTGTTCCGACTCTTGTTTAACACAAGAAAACAATAGCAGTTCCGATTATGCAGCTCTTATGGCCGTCAAATCCAAACTTATACTAGAACCTGATAACATACTCTCCACCAATTGGACCTTGAACACTCATTACTGCATTTGATTTGGTATTACATGTTTCAACCAACACGTCCCAAATCTTGTTCTCTCCGGAATGGATCTTCAGGGTGAGCTTTCTCCACAAATTGCCAGTTTGACCTTTCTTGAGGAGCTTGATCTCAACAGCAACAAATTGGTAGGCATTCTGCCAAGCAAACTGGGATCGCATCAACAACTGAGGATTTTCAGGTTAACGAATAATGCTTTTCAGAGTGGCATTCCTAAGAATTTGAGCAGGTGTTGGAATCTCCAGAAACTCAAATTGTCGAATAACATCATAGCAGGATCCTTGCACGCGGGGCTTGCCCACTTGGGAAATCTTCAGCTGCTGGATCTTTCTGACAACAATCTTACAGGTAATATTCCTGATTCATTTGGTAACTTTTCATGATTAGAGCACTTGTATCTGGAGGAGAATTGATGATTTAGGTGGCAATAATCCATCAAAACTCGCGAAGTTAGCAAGACTCTTAGATCTCAGGATCAATGGAAATAATCTAGTTGGCAATATCCCGAATTCATTTGGAAACTCCTCAAGAATAGAGATCATGAATTTGCATGAGAATAATTTAGACGGTGTAATTTATCAGAGCTCCGGAAGCTAACGAGACTCTCATATCTCGGTATCAGGAGTAATAAACTAACCGTCACAATACCTATTTCAATTTTTAACATCTCAAAATTTAAAATAGTGGACCTTGACGAAAATGAGTTATCTGGCCAACTACGTACCAGAGAGTCTAGGAGACGAAATGCCAAATTTTAAACAACTTTACAAGGTAGAGCCAACGAATGATATGTTCAAAGAAGGCTTACCTGAAAGGTATACATCTTTTTTATTATTCGGAACACTCACGATTCCTTGAAATACCCCTTGAAGGGGCGAAGCTATATATGCTGAAGCATAGCCCTTGTCGAGGTCGTTTTGGGAAAACAATCTTGTTTATATAAATTAATTCATTTAAAAAAAATATTTAGCACGACTTATCTATGTAATAAATGCACTATAACACATTATTACCAAGATCTCTTATAATTTAAAGTTGGGACGGGTTTTTTTAAAAAACTGATTTTATCCCTGTTCCCTAATTGTATAGATTTAATACGTTTCTAAATATAATGTAAATTAACACAATCAAAGATGTCAACTAAAGGCGCATTGATTTGATTTCTTAAAGTTTGTCGCTCATTTTCATTCGAAATACACGTGAGAGGATCAGGGTTGGACTTCATATCCCCATATATATATATATAATGGAATCATTAGTTGCTGTAACTACCTGGACATAAATCGATCTCCGCTTGTTTTTGTACACCATCAATGATGTTTATGTTCGTCACATATGAGATATCCTCGTATGTTGGTACAACGACCACAACTTACGACCACAACTTGCTATAAAATGGTAACGAAAAATTATTTTACCGATGTTCAACTGATCTATATTTAATTAGAAGGTTACAATAAATACGATCTGGACATTTGACAACTTTAACATTGCTTGTAACAATTTGTCCTCCCTTCCTCCCCACGCGTGGTGTATGTCATCAATTTTTACGGTTGACTTAAGTCTTCACCGAAAAAATAGTAGTTGAATTTTAACTGGGGTTAAACGTCGACTGAGATAAGGGTGCGAACCACTACTTTCATATTGACCTTTAATTAAATAATGACTACTTAACTTAAATATAAATTTAAGTGATTGTATAGTGAAATTATTTTTGTTTTAAGAGTTAAAACGTTACATATTTTATTATTAGGGAGAGGAGAGGAGAGGAGGACAATGATAAAATTAAAACTTTATAACTTGGATCCGAGTAGAATTTGCAGCTGAGTTGTGAATGATGCAAATAAAATTGATCTTATCCATACCTTTTTTTCCCCTTAACCTAGTACACACTGCCTATATATACGAGTGTGACAGACAGCAGGCTAATATTCCTGTCAGACTGAAGATAAACAAAGGCGGCTCATTCTTCTTCTTCCCAGGATCGAAGCCAGGTGCATTCTCCAGCTTCCCAGCTCGACTCTGAGTTTGCAGACATTTTTCCTCTCGACTCTTCATACTCTTTTTTTTTTTTTTTTTTAATTGATGGTTTGGTGTTTTCTGATTTGTTTTGCTTGATGAACATTAAGAATTCTGAAATTTTTAGGCTTTCTCAATCTTTGATTTTTCGACTCTAAAATTCAATTTGACATGTTGGTCAGCTAGCTATATGTTCAAATTACGTTTCTTCAATTGCTGAATTGCTAATTTTGTTTACAAAGATCTAACAATAGCCGATCTGGCTCATATGATGGATTGATTTGTTTCTTTATTTAACATCGAAATGAAATTTCAAAATCGTATTCATTTTGATTCTGATTTATCTTCATTTGATTTGCTTGATCGAGAATTCAGATCTGATTGGTAAAGGTCCGTAGGACGATAGAAGCATTTTATAAGATTATCCTGCTCTCTGATTAGATAGATAATCCTCCAGCTACCTAATATACGTACTTTTAAATTTATGGCGTCCGCGCCAATTTCCCGCGCATTCTTTATTTAGTTGTTCCCAACATTATGCTTTACTTGTGAAATTTTTGGCGAGTTTAGTTTTCTCATCAGATTTCTTGTACTAGTTGTGTACATTTTGATCTAATTGTGGACAGTAATTAATGCGTCCCCTTTCAATGATCATGCAGTGAGATGGAGTGTCAGGAGACACATGACCACCAAGACGCGGGTACTAATGAATGGAGGATCAATATTGCGAACAAGATGATTTACCAACGAAATATAGATTTGCCCCGAGCAAAGACAGAGAAACCTTCTCCTAAATTTGAGAATGGATGGCTTCAAGGCAAAGAAAGAAGAGCCAGTATCTGAGCCATCCATATGTTTTTCAAAGCTTTGAAAGAGTCGAAAGCAGCTACCTGAGTCTTCGTCGCCAATAGTGTTCTTGGTTGTTGATGCACTCCATTGGCAATGGTGATTTGGTCTCAGATGTTAAAGACATGATGCATAAACTTGTTGCAACATCAGTAATTTTTGAGAAGAATCACCGCAAGTTCTCAGCAGAGGAGAAGTCCAGCTTGATGAAGTACTTTAGGCAACTGGGAGAACAGTGTACAGGCAGCGGAGACAAAGGATTTGAGTATTATGTGAAAGTGATTCGACGATTGGAGTGTGACGGGCATATAGAGACTTCTTTCAGGCAGAAGTTTTTGACTTGGTACAACCTGAGACCAACATCGCAGCAGATTCGGATAGTGAATGCGTTCTTAGAAACGTTGACTGAAGACCCAAAATCTCTTGCTGAACAGCTCGTCGATACCTTTCCCGGTGTCGTAGAAACTAAAAGAAGTTCTGCTGTACCGGTTGGATTCTGTACAAAACTCTGGCACTGAGGTGGTATGGAGCTAAATATATTCATCACCAAGTGATGAGCATCCGAGCTGGTATGCAAACAAGATTGTTAACAACGAAAGCCCTTTCTTCATCATTAGCACTTTAGTATTATTTGGTGGATTGAAGTCTGCCATATTTCGTAGTATATTTTCATTATTATGGATTACATTGATCTGTAATTCTGAATGTTAGTCTCTTCTAAAACGAAGTTCAATTGTTATTCAGTAAAATGTAATTTTGCAGTGCTTATGATCCGTATCAAATACAGTCGAATATTCTTTACTATGTCGAATCACGTTACTCGATGCCAAGTGTTTTCAAACTATGTTTAACTTTGGATTAAGGTGCCTGGTACTGGTACACAAATCAAGTCCTTTTGTTTTGGAGTTGTCATGTTAGCATTGTTAGGACATCCGCAACGGTGGCACGCGATGACGCGTCGTCGTGTGTTTTTTTGCAGTGGTGACGCGTTGTGAGTGCCACTTCATTTTATTTTTTTTAGTTTACATATTATAAAATTGTTTAGAAGTTGAAATTAACCAAATTGCATTTAATTGAAGACGTTTTATAATTTATTAAGATAAAACAAATCACAAATATATCACAACATAGTGCGGGAAATTTAAATCAAACAAAAATAAAATGCAACAAACCTACAACACACAACATCTAAATTAAAAAAACACACAACCTCGACTGGAGAAGATACATCTTCACTATAGACTCCAAATATGTTCCATTAAATCGTTTGTTAGCAGGGTGTGCATAATTAAACTATGCATCCGGCGTAAATTGTTTATGTATTCCGGGATATATTTATTGTATACGGCGGCCGACGGATACGAACTCCATCAATGAGATCCGGTACATGCTCATTGGTATCTTGTTCGAGCTCTTCAATTTATTCGTCATAGTTTAGGTATTTGTGGCGCTCATCTTCAACTATCATGTTGTGGAGTGTTATGCAACAATCCATAATCTTTTTGAGAATGACTTTGTTGTGCGCAAGTGCCGGATTTCGCATAATTGCAAACCGTGCTTGCATAAATCTGAAAGCACGTTCGACATCTTTGCGGCAGGACTATTGAAGCTCGGAGAACTTGCATTGTTTGTGAGTTACTGGATTCGGGATGGCAGGAACAAACGTAACCCAAGGTGGGTAGATCACATCAGTTAGATAGTAAGTCATGTTCTATTGATGGCCATTGACCTCAAAGTTAACCTGATGTGCCTTTCCATTAAGGAGATCGTCGAACACTAGTGAACGTTGCACGATTGATAAGTCATTGTATTTTCCGGAACCCCAAAGAATGAATGACATATCCAAGTATCTTTAGATGCTACTGCTTCTAACACAAGAGTAGGCTTTTTTACTTCTGCCTTGGAACTTACCGTGCCACGCTTTCGGACAATTCTTCCATGTCCAGTGCATACAGTCGATACTCCCAACCTTGCCCACAAATCCTCGTGCACCGTTGATTGCTAACAACCTTCGCAAATCTTCCTCATTGGCTCTGCGCATGTATGTTGGACCAAACTCAGCACAACGACGTCACAAAAACGATTTAGACACTCGAGAGCCGTGCTTTCACTGAACCGACAATACTCATCAACCGAGTCGACAGATGCCCCATAAGCTAGCATGTGAATTACGGCGGTACATTTTTGTAGTGTAGTTAACCCTGGCCGACCAGTAGCATCTGGTCCGTATACAAAGTAATCATCTTGACGTAACACACCTCCAACCACCTGTTCAAACAACGGTCTCTCCATTCTGAATCTCCGTCGAAAATACTTTGCATATGTTGGACGAACACCGAAGTAGTCTCGCTCCAAGCCCACAGCACGCGTTTCTCGCTCTCTGTCAATGTGAGCACGTGTGTAGCCGCTACGTCGTGACTTGAATTCTTGTTGTTGTTGGTAGTGTTGGATCACATTTGGCATGTTCTGCATTATCATGTTTTGCATTTGTACGGAAGGATTGGATGTAAAAGAGCCATCGAGAAGTTCATCAGATGACAAACTGTTCTCAGATGAAGTACTGTTTTCTGATACTGGGTTGAACATGATTAATACATAGGAAGAAGGAATGAGGGTGTTGTGTCTACAAATGAGTTCCATGATTGCATTATATTGACAATTTGCTGGAGATAAAAATGTTCCATTCATTAGTCATAGCCGAGTCACTTCAACATTGGATTCCCGACAAAATTAAATATAAAGATAAGATCTTACAAGATTCCCGACAAAGTAAAGTGGCAGATAAGATGCTTCACGAGATGCCTGACAAATTCAAATTCAAATCCAAATTCAAATTCACACTGATTTTATTACAAACAAGCCACACTTCGGAAAGTAAAATACAAACTAGCCACACTTCGGAAAGTAAAATACAAACAGGCCACACTGCAAGGTAAAAAAAACAAACTCGCCACACTACAGAAGGAAAAGTAAAAATAAACAAGCCACATTCCGATCCTTCGCCATTAGTCCGATCCAAATAGCTCTTTACCTAGTGCTTCTAAGTGTGCTTTGACCTCGTTGGGCAAGTTGTTGTAGTTTCCAACAAGTGCCAAGTACGTGTCCATCATCTTGGCCTTTGACTTACGCTCCTCCTTCTCGCAAGCAAGCTCCAACTTTTGTTTTTCCACTTCAAGGAATTTGGGATAATTCTCATTAAAGTTAGTAATTTCCTCGCCCATGATATCCATTGATGAGTTACCGGAACTGACATTCTTAGCCAACTTCTTGGCCTTGTTACGACAATAGGCCGTTTGATACTTGTCGCACTTTCATAACCCCGGTTTCGCTTACTTCCACTACTGCCACCTGCTGATTCCATTGGTTGATCACCTATATCAACATCGTCACCCTCAAACTCATCCTCCCCAGGTGGTACCCACTTCTTCTTGGTTTCCTCCAAGTTCATCTTGAGTTCCCACTCTGGGTATGATTTCACGGCATCCCACTATTTGAACGTTGTAAATGAGGTGTGGTGCTTTGATTTCTCTCAGTATATTTCTTGGGCAGTGTCTCTCACATCGGACTCATTGTATACACTCCGATTGCCGACCATGAATGTAGCACGCTCCACACAAATCAACTAATGATTATGTCATCTCTTAGCCGCCCCATCTTCCACAAAGTGAATCATGAGGACGGAATTTATCCATCCCGGTCATCATTCCTATCCTATTGATATCCTCATACTTCTCCGCAACGAGACGGAACAATTTACAGTGCTTCTAATCCGTTCAACAATAGAATTTTGACTGACCTCCATGTAGGCTGAGATGAGAGCCAAATCCTCACTCTCGTTGTATGAGTTGTTCCGTATGATTGTTGTGTTAGTTGCCGCTCCTCTGTGGCTTTCGCTTTCCCACGCCTCCGGATCGATTGTTTATACGGCTGCGTTTCAAGAACAACCTCCTCTTCTGGTGTTTGTGAAAACATTGGTGTTTGGAGGATGGAGATTGGTAATTTTGAGTGTAGAGATCTTGGTAGGAGCTTTGGAACAAAGGTCGAACGTGACTCGAATGTGGTTGGAAAGCCGTGTTTTCTAAGTGAGCTTGCATGTACTCATTGTATTTGTCAGGTTTGTTGATTTTCAACCACTGAAAATACTCCGCGTCCATCTCGGTGAAAAATGAAAGTGAAAAGGATGTTTTGAGAGGAAGAGAGTTTTTTAAGTTTAGTTAAGAGAGAAAGAGAAGTTGGAGACGGGATGATCCGAAAAATATCAAGATTGGTCTCATTTTATAGATATCGAAAAAACATAGCCGTTGGTGATTTTTTTTTTTATTTCCTATTCTCGGAGATATTACTGATCTAAAACGAATACATTTCGAAAATAAAAAAAACAACCAAAATGACCAGCACATGACAAGTGTTGGCTGTTGCCGCTCGCGGCGCCATCCAGGCGGCCGATTCGCGTAACGACGCCGGCACACGGTGCAATGGACGGCCTTACAGAGTATGCTGTTGGAACTCATCTCTATATGGTAAAAGAAATTGTTCCTTGTTCTATCTAGAAATCTGCTGTAATGTCAAGTCATTTTAGCTATCGAATTCGCTGTCTTGTATATATATATATATGCATGCGCTTTCTCTAGCTATTACAATCGGAATGGAAAATTTGCTGGAATTATCATATTATTATATGGGGATCATTTTACTGAAACGGACGAAATGAAATGACAGTAATGTTATCCTGATTCCTGAGAACCCAAAATTTCTGCCCTCACTAATATTGTTTATCGTTTACATATTTTCCTGTCGCAAACCACAAAAATATCAACGTGTAACTCATGAAATGATGACATTAAGTTTGTTCCACAACGATACAATAACTTGCTGCGTAAGGAATCGAGCCAACTTGCTCTGTCTCAATTCTAAGGAGCTGGATCCTTCAGCAATTCATAGTATGCATCATATAAGTCATATGCAAACGATGCAACATCAGAAGTAAGAGTGATTTAGAAATGAATAAAATGGAAGCTGGTCGAAGTCTAGCACATGTAAACTTACAAGTCTAAGATGAACATTATACCCA
>JAYMSP010002243.1:0-25368 GCA_036897095.1 Plantago elongata
AATATTATAATATTATTTTATTCGGTACGTTTAATAATTCGGTTTTAACGTCGAATCCACTCGACATTAAAATACGAAAATTATTCTAAATTATCTACGCTATTTTTCTACTCGGAAAAAAATAATAATAATAATATTTTATTCGGATACTAAAAGTCGAGAAAATTTACGGACCTTACAAATTGGCACTCTGGGGCGACGGATAATTTATCCGTCGCCCCATGTCGAAGTAATAAAAAAAAAAGGCAGTGTGTTCAGAAATTGTCCCAAATCAATTTCTTTCTCCTTCTTCTTCTCCAATTCGTTTTTTGTGGGTTTTGGCCAATTCTTCACAGTTTTTGCAATCTTGGTATCAATTCGAAGATCGTGGAACAAGGATCTCGTATCTTCCCACAATTTTAAATTTCATCCGCTATTTTATTCGGAATCAAGGTATTTTGGCTAAAAACCTAACATTTCAGAATTTATTGATTAGTTAAGTTTTTATGTTGAATTAGTTGGAGTCATATGAATTATATAGTTTATGTTCAATATTGTATTACTTTGATATGTGAAATTGCTATATTGATTGTGAATTTGATTATTTTGTAATTAATTATGATATTTTCAAGTATGTAGCTAATATTTTGGTATATGTAGTAGGATTAGGATAATGTAGTTAAGTATTTTGAAACCCTATTTTTTTTGACAAATTTAGTAATATTGTTGATTTGGACTAATTTAAATCTTAAGTATATCAGACGAGTACAATACTAGTTAATTAGTTTAATATTAAGATTTTGTTAATTAACTTGGAGATGTGTAATTGAGTGAATTGGTAATGAGTATATTAATGTGAAGTATGCATATATGTAGTAGTTTTGATATGATAAATAATATTTACTAAATTATAAAATATCAGTAATTTTTAATTTATGAATTTTAGTAAATAATGTTTTTTAAGCTTAAAAGCAATAATAAAATAGTATGAAACAACCATTTAGTTAGTAAATAAGGTATTAAAATGTTTAAAATAGGTGAAAAATTTTATAATATATTGAACGCTTAATAATTAATCTTGAAATTCTAAGGAATGTATGATAACCGCAACATTAATCACGGCATAATTGGAATCGGTCTAATCCAAAAGAAATATAATTTAATCATTTGAAACGTATCAGGTTACTAAATAACCTAATAAATTCTTGATTATCCAAACAAGAAACGCGACAAAGCGAAATGGTTAACTGCAATTCCTATATGTGCTAGCTCGAAAGTGGAGTACATTGAGACAGACGACTCAATTACCAATTCGTACCAACAAGAGGATGTTGATAAACAAGTTGAAAATCCCATAGACGTGGATGATGAGTTGTTTGATCTGCACGAGGATCATTATGTAGACTTAGAGGACGACGATTACGGTATATGATGTATATTGTAATCAATTAGTAGTTTATGTATTTATGTTTTCTATGCATGAACATTTTGTTATGACATTCTTTTCTAGACTAACACTCACTATTATCGTATATGTTTCACGTTTTTGCAGATGCCGCAACACAAACCATGCCGCTATCGTCACCCCCTACACCTCCAATCGGAGGGTAGCCCTGGGGGTGGGACGGACTCCGATGAGGGGTCGTGCTCTGGCAGTTGTAGCCGTGTATCAGAGTCCACGATAGGATCAAGCAGGGGATCTACCCTAGACGAGCATGATGATTGTCCGTTCCTAGCTTGGGATCCCCAGAATCCCAATGTTGAGTGGTTGGGGAAGCCCGTGATTTTTAGTTTAGGTCCTCACATGTAAGTATTATATGTTTTTGTTTGTATATGTGGCATATTATTACTTATAATAGTTGATAATTGTTTATATCTTTTACATTGACAACAGGTTATGGCCCCAGTCCGTTCATAATAAGCTCGGTGAGATTGTTCGGGGCAAGAGAGAGATGCCGGGGCAGGGTGGTGAGTGTTGGTCTAAGCTATCGGACCGACAGAAGGCCGAGTACTTTAATGAGCTGCGAGTAAGTTTAGACATGACATTCCTCTATTTTAATTATTAGTTATTCATTACAATCGTTGTTTTAATTAATGTGAGTGGTACATTAGCCACTGTATGTGAGTGGTATGTTAGCCACTTTATCCGAGTGATATGTTAGTCACCATTGTGTTAGTAACATTTAGGACAATATGAGTGGTATGTTTGTCAATTTGTCAGGGTGATATGTTAGTCACCATTGTGTTAGTAACATTTATGACATTGTGAATGGTATGTTTGCCAATTTGTCTAGGTGATATGTTAGTCACCATTGTGTTAGTAACATTTAGGACAATGTGATTAGTATGTTTGCCAATTTGTTTGGGTGATATGTTAGTTACCATTGAATGATGTTATGTTGTATTATGTTATCAAATTGATGTATATCTACGGGTGAATAAATATATTATTGGATTTTGTTTGAAATTGGGAATGCAGAAGTTCTACTTCATTCCCAACAGGTTGGTCTCCCATATATGGAAGACGTTTGAGACAGTGGGGTCTGCAATATAGAGATATGGTTGCAATTTGGAATGTTCACCATGATCGGAAGCTTGGAAAGCCTAGTAACCTTGAAGATGACGAGTGGGCTGCTTGGCAGACATACTGGGGATTGCCTAATGTAAAAAACATTGCCGCCATCAACAAAGAGAACCTTGCATCTGAGTTCGATGGAGCAGGAAGGGCTATTCACCATCTAGCCAGGCGATCCACTATGACTGATTATTATAAATCGGTAAGTGTATGTATTTTTTTATCTATTTAACATGTACGTGTATGTATTCATTACTTGTGAGTCGATACATGATGCATATATACTTATCTTATTCAGCTGGCAAATGGGGCCGTGAAAAATCCTAGAATGACATCTTCAAAAGGGCCAAGTTGAAGGACGGAAGATGGACTGACAGCAGGGCCGAGTCTATTGCGGTATTTGTATTGTCCTCCTATAGTTCATATTTGTACACTACAAGTTATCTTTAAAAAATAATTACTAATCATGGTATATGGACTTTATGGTTTCAGGCTGAGGTTGATGCTCAGATACAGGTGGAGGAGGAAGCACATGGTGGTGAGCACTTGTCGACTGAGCAAGTTGACAAGATCTTCTCTTATGTCAACCAACCGAATGACAAAGGTCGTACATATGGACTCGAGAGTCTCGATATCTCATCTCCATCCTCATCATCATCATCCCAGCATCCTAAGCATCATCTTTACACTCAGGCTCAGGTCTCTGAATTGCTCGAGTCTCAGGTTCACGGTGCACTTGAAGCTAGGCTTGAAGCTAGGGATCGTAAGATGCAAGAGGAAGTTAGAGAGCAGGTTCAACAACAAGTGGATATGTTCTTGGCCAAGTTTAGTCAACAAGGGCCCTCGTCTGGTGGTAGCTAGTTATTGTTTCATTTCATTATATGAATGTTCGGATATATACTCTGTATTTTATATGTTCGGATTCTTTCATCATCGTTTGATTCCTGTAAATATCGTTTGGATATTCTGTTTGTTATGAATGACTTTTTATGAATTATTGATATTTTCATATTCTAGATTTATTATCGAGGAGTATATTGATTGAACAAGTCAAATACGAAAAACAGGTAGTAATGTATACAAAAAATTAAGAAACTGCAATATTTAGCGATTATCCGTCGCTAAATTCATTCGCCAAATTTACCGACAAATAGATTTATTCGTCGAAATTTGTCCGTCGGATAAATCGAATAATAAAAGAAAAAAAAAGAGAAAATGGGAGTCAATTCGTTAGCATATTCGTCGCGCCTTCCCGACGAATACCTTATTCGTCGCCCTTGGTTCATTTGGCAAGACGGACTTTTTATTCGTCGGGAACGATTTTGTCGACGAATAAATTCCTTGTGGCGACGAATTTATTCGTCGGCCCGTGATGAAATTTTTGTAGTGATGGGTTCGATTCATTTCGAAGCGGGCTTGTGTTATAGTGTATGTGTTAGCCTTGTAATAAATTGAGTTGATGAGTGATGACTTATTTGAAAATAATTTGAGTAGATTTGAGAGGTAATGTAATTGATTGATAGTAATTTAATATACTAAAAAAAATCATCAAAGTATATATGTATATTCACTTTTCAAAGTAGGGGTGTACGCGGGCGGGTACGGAAGGTTATTTGTAAAATTTTCAATCAACCCGCCTATGGCGAGTACGCCAAATCATTAACTGCGGCTGATGGAATTTTATCCTAACCGTCGTGGGTCGGTTGACTACTTGAAGGGGGTGGTTTGGCGGTTTGTTAACGCATACAAAAAATTGCATATATAATGCATTAAAGAAAGAGACATTATACTTCCTAACCTCTAAATCTACAATAAACTAAATAATAAGGGAAACATAACACAATCTCAAGCATTAATACAAGTAGTCTAAGTACATAAAATTTCAAATACAATATAAGTTCATGAGTTGCTCAAATTACAAACGTCATGACAAAAACTAAGATGGCATTAGTTTGCAATCTATGAGTAAATGAGAAGACGTAAAATTGCAACCTAGGAGTAAATGAATAATGGGGATCTATTACTATTAATCTAATGCAATAAAATGTAAAATAAATACTAGTAACATATATAGCGGGCGGGTGTGCGGTTGCCGGTTGGTCAACCACCAAACCGCCACCCACCCGCTTAATGACGGGTTACAAATTTGTAATCCGCGGGCGGTTTTTGACAAAAATTTTAATCGTCGATGGCGGGTAGTTGGCGGGTAGTTGGCGGGCGATTTGACGAGCCGAACGGGCGGTTATTTTTTATGTACACCCCTATCTTAAAGTATTAGGCTCCAATGGCCTGGTCAAAGTGGGCTTATTGGGTCGGGGCCGGGTGGGCCGGATTGCATCCTTACTCCCGATCAACGAGCTCACATCAAAGCCCCACAAGTACTAAATTGTCTTCAACCGTAGGCCTATAAAGTATCTAGGCGTCCCATTATCCATGTAGAAATTGACAATGTGCACTTACCGCCTGCTAATTGACCAAATTAAATACAAAATCCGATATATGACATCAATGATCTTGAGCTATATATGCGGGTAAGTCCCAACTAATAGTATAATAGTATACTCTATGCATGTCGAGCTACTGGCTCCAAAGGTTTTCTATGCAAGAGATTATTCTAAAACATATTGAAGCCATTTATCGTTCTTTCTTATGGAGCGGCACATATGAAATTACTAGGAAATCACCAACTACTTGGTGAAAGCTTTGTGATGAGAAAAGTGTGCGAGGCCTATACCTAATATCTCTTGTCGATTGGAATAAATATATCATCACAAAGTTATTATGGAATGTTCGTTGTAAGGCATATAAACTATGGGTGAAGTAGATCCATTGTTACTATATAAAAAATCATGAGGCGATGGACGTTCAGGTAACATAAAATAGCTCTTTTATGATTTTTAAGGCGACTATGAAAACACGACCTCTAGTGAAGGATACTCGAACTTGGGAGCTAGCATTGAGAACGCGAAAAATACACCAAGATCTTATACCGGCAACAAGGCAAGGCCCCGCACCATGATATGTTATTGGGTTGTCTTGAACAAATGCTTAGCCACGAACGATCGATGAGAAGATGGAATCCAACTCTGGAATATACTTGTTTATTTGTCTGAGGTAGAGATGTACATAAAGAAATACCCGACCGCACATCCCACCAATCCACCCACCGCAAATCGCATCCGCCGGTTGAAATTTTAAAAATCGTCCGTTGTGGGTCGAATTTTTAGTCACCCGCCACCCACCCGCCAATGTTGTCTATATATACTTTTTTTTAAATAAGCTAATTTTATTACAAGGTACCTATGTTTTGAAAATCGGACTGGGCCGACCGGTTCGACCGCGAAACCGCAAGCGAGCAGCCCGTTGTAGTGCTGAAAGTCGCCAAAAAATCGCTCGAGCCGGCGGAAATCCGGATCGAACCGGCAAACCGCCGGCTCGAGGCGGTTCAAAAAAAATTTGAGGTCCTCAAATGTAAAATCGGAAATGAGAAACAACCCTAAGCCCCAAATCGACTTTCTTCTTCGTTCTGCCGCCGGCTTCTTCTCTTACTGCCGCCGACTTCTTTTCTTTCTTCTTCGTTTTTCTTTCTTCTTTCTTTGTTCTTCTGGCGGCGGCCGTGTCGTTGGTCTCACCGTCTCAAAGTATTCTTCGTTCTTCCGTGCTTCTTTTCTTTCTGCCGCTGGCTTCTTTTCTTTCTTCTTCGTTTTTCTTTCTTCTTTCTTCGCTCTTCAGGCGGCGGTTCTTCTGGCGGCGACCGTGCCGTTGGAGATGTGTGAGAATGGAAGATCTGAGGAGGTGAGTGGAGACAGAAGCAAGAGAGTGAGGCGGTCAAGTGTGTGTGTGAGATTTTTGGGAAGAGAGATGAAGGTAATGGTGGTATTGCTTCATGATCTGTCAACCTTTTGTGTATGGGGCCTCTATGTTTTGGGTAATTACTAAATTAGGTGGTTTGTGAAAATTAAAAAATTCGAACTCATGATATTTTCTACTTCGTTTCTGCGGCGAGTGGGCATTTTGATGCCCTAGACAAAATTTGTATTGAAAATTTCCTCAAATCAGCGAAATTGAGAACCAAATTGATTTTTCCCACTCTCCTTGTATTGTAGTATTCTATTTCAACTCTTAAATTATTGTCATTTTTAGGAATTTTTTTAATGTTTATCTATAATTATGAAAATTTTATATGTATATATGTATGTAAAATATTTATAATATTATATATGACGTTATACCGGTTCAAACGGCTCAAAAACGACCCACCCGATCTGACCCCGGTTGAACCCTTTTTAGGGGGTGAGCGGCTCAATTGTCCGATCCGGCTTTTTAAACATAGCAAGGTACAATTATTCGTACCATCTTATAACTCCTTGCCCTGTCTTAAGGACAGAACCATCTTATAACTCCATGTCTCAACTATCTTATAACTCCAACGCTGCCGGCGTTTGAACTCTGCACCTCCTACATACAATTACAGCTCCTTACCACCAGACCACTTTATGACTCCCCATTTATATATACTTTTTATTTTTTATTATTTAGTTATAAATATAACTAATAAAAATTAATAATTTAATATGAGTATAGAATCAATTAACAATATTTCAATAGCTAGAGAACAGAATAAGTGGTATTCATCTTCAATTCTCCGAAAAGAACCATTGATTACTTAATAAATCTCGAATTCTACAAAAAGAAGCATTGATTATTTGATGATTAGAAGAAAAAACAAGTAGCATCAGGTGTTTGGATGACTAAGTGGCTGTTTGGATGGACATTTGAGTGGGTATTTGGATGGATTTTTGTGAAAATTGTGTTTGGATGGACATTTGAGTGGAATATTTTAAGTGTATTTTAGGCCAAATCACTGTTTATCGAGCCAAATGGGAGATATTTTAATTTTTTTTTATCACCAACATTAGTCAGATACTTTCTTAATTGCCTTTTTTTTTTACTAACAGAACGGTGACTCGAACCCCCGACCTATTAGTTAAAAGTGAAGCGTCTACTTTCTCACCTTATACTTCTATTTGGAATCAAATATACTTGTATTTTGAATTTATTGGAACTTATACATATGTATGTTGATTGTATTTTACATATTTATAAATTGTTTATTTGATACGTTTAACCTACCCGCTTCCACCCTCTTAAATGTCAATCCACCTGTCATGATTTGATAAATTGTTCACCCGTCGTAGTTCATTATTTTGTCCATCTACTATAAGTGGGTCGGTTGAAATCTTTGTAAATAACTATTCTCACCCGCCCGCATACACCCCTAGTCTGCCGGATCAGACACAACACCACTTGTTGCTCGGATGAGCATACGAGTACAACAAAGGCATTTGAAAGAAGGTTCTGCAATGGTTTAAGATTGCTTGAAACCCATCTGGTTGGACATTGGATCTAGATTGGGTGTGCCGTAGATTTGGAAGGCAAAACTAGAAAACTAAGCTACTAAAAAGTGCTTACACAAAAACAATTTATGCAATATTGTTAGAGAGGAATGAGAGGAATGCAGTGTGCTTTAATTTTAACAAAACATGCGGAGTAGCCCCTTGCGGATAAACTAATTGAAACATTGATAAGTAGACGATCTTTGTTTGCGACACATTGTGCTAAATTGATGATAGTGCCATGACAGATAAACATTTGTGATTCAATTTGTTGTTTTGGCATGCCTGAATCTATTCATCGAGTTGTATTTATTGATTTGAACGAAATAAAATTTAAAAGAAATGTACTTTACAGCTATATCACCACGAAACTCCGCTATTAAATTGTATGTTTAAAAAGTATAAATTTTAATTAAAATTTTGACATCGAATCGCAACTCAGTTGATAATACATTTCACCTCCCACAAATAGATCAAGTATTCGAATCTCCCTTAACCGTTTAAAAAAAAACTATATAATTAGTTTACTCTAATGGATGAGTGAGATAGATTTTGTATATTTTATACAAGGGGCTCGATTCTTAAATTGACATTTGACAACAAAGTGTAGCTCAGCTGGTAAGATGTTTCACCCAACCAATAAATTTGAGGTTTGAGTTACACTATAATCGTTTAAAAAGAAAGAACTATTATGACAACGAAGCACAACTCGGTTGGTAAGACGGCTTCAACTTCATCCAATAAGTTGGATGTTTGAGTCACCCTTAGCCGTTTTAAAAAAATAAATAATTATTTATATATTAATTTGATGATAATGTAATGCATTGCTTTAAAATTAAGAGTTTAGGTTGATTTAACGATATAAAAATAATGAAACATGTGAATGTTTATAAAGAAAAAAAGTATAAAATTGACTTTGTATTTTCTTTTAACAAAAGAGTTATATATTAAAGTTGAAGGAGAGTTATATTAAGTTGATCGGCTACTTGATTAGCTTCCCTAAACGAAAACTTAAAACTAACTTCCTGGAACCTCAAACAGAGAGTACATTTGTCACTAAGCAGCTGCTGATGCTGCCCTTTCTGCATTTGCTGGACCTGGCTCATCTCCTGAGTTCTATGTAGCAGGTGCTGATCCAGAGGTTGATCTATGTTCAGTTGAGCTCTGACCCTGTGAACACCATTCAAAGCAACTTGTGAATCAGTGGACATAATAATCTTCTGGATGAGTAACTTGTCTGCCAAAACAAGACCAGCTCTAATGGCCACCAATTCAACAATATTATTAGCAGCTCTACCCAAGTGACCAGCAGTAGCAGCAATAAAGTTACCAGAATGATCACGGAGCACAGCTCCAAAGCCAGCCTTAATGGTGTCCCCCGATGCAGAACCGTCCACATTAAGACTAACAAAATTTACAGGGGGAGGGGTCCAAGGGCACTGAAGAACAGTGAGAGACTTATGTTTATGAACAAAAGTTGATTGCAAATCTCTTAAAAATTAAAATAGTGTTTATGAAATTAAGTAAAGCAGGAATGGTTATAGTATGATTCTGGAAGGTTACTTTATTGCGCATAAACCAAATTGACCACAGAACAACTAGAATCTGAATTTGAGTTTGATGATTTAAAGGAAAATCAATGAGCAGATCAACAAAAGAATCAGTACAGTCTTTCGAAACTTGCGGCCAAAACAGGACAAGTGAAAAACAAATGAGAGGAAGACTCCACATCAATTTTGCAAAAAACACAAAGATTAGAGAGCACCATATGGGACTGATAGAGTTTATCAACAGTAGGAAATCTGTCCCAAAGACCCATCCAGAAAAAGAATTTTATTCTGCGGAACACTTTTAATTTCCAGATTTTATGCCAAGGAAGAACAGGCAAGTGAACTCCACAACGTGGTACCCTATATGTTTACAAAGGACACACAACTCAAACATATAAGCCAATCTACTAAATGTCTACATTGTAAAATCAATTTAACGAGATCCTAAATAAATGAATGAAAATAATAATTTTTTATAAAGGTAAAAAACTATAATAATCCGAGACAAATTACAAACGAATAAAAAACCACTTGAAAATTATACTTAAAGTAATTAAAGGAATAATTTCAAGCTGCACTAGTCTCAATCAATTTACGATTCCATCAAAATTCTTACAAAATGAAGTTATGGAGTGAAAATACACATAAGCTTAATAAGTACTATGAACTAATAACTCATTACATTTATACATGAGCTTAAGAATAATTACCAGTCAACCAGGCAGGTAGTTTAGTACTTAGACAAAGAAAAAAAAAGTAAAAAAAAAATCTTAATCGCTAAAAACATCAAAGTAATTATATGTAATGTTCCCATATGAAAGAGGATGCAGTCTACAAAGTTGTTGACACTTGCAGATTAATTAGGGTGTTGCGTGATTTCTAATAGAGTAGAACTAGAATTTGTCATTTGATTTTGTATGAATGGGTAGGATGAAGAAATAGATTTGTAGAATGTAGTGTACTTATATACATGAATATCAAGAAGAGAAATCAACAACCATTTTTCTTGGAAAATGTGAGGGATTATACTAATGATTTAATGGATATTGAGAGAAATTATGATAAAAGATTAAAAAGCATAGTAGATCGAGAATTATTTAATGAAAAATTTGATTTTTGGTGTTTGTTTGACAGATAAACCCATGCCACATAAAAGCCATATAAATGAAGTAATTCATGCATGTCAATGTTAGAGTCAACGTCGGATGGTAAATAGAATTCATCTGTAATTGTTTAAATAGTAGAGAAGCAGGAATTTATATGTAATTTGTCATAACTAATAGTGATAAAACTTTACCGTAATATATATATACACTTTGAATGAATTTGGAGTGTTGGATTGGATGTACACTTTGGAGTAATATATATATACACTTTGAATGAATTTGGAGTGTTGGATTGGATGTACACTTTGGATGTGATGATGGTACACTACAGTGGGTACTCTACTTACTATATGGGGGAGTCTAAAACATAAGGAAATGAATGAATTTAATGAGAATCTTAACATAAAAGATTGATATGTTGATTTGAGTATAGCATGTTGATTCCCATTCATTTCTCAAAACTTTAGGCCAAGAATCAGAGATATTCCTCTTCCTCCTCATCAATAAAATGCAAGAAGAAAAGATTCCCATTTCCTTAATTAACCATTTCAAAACCTCGATAAAATCGTTCAAGCTTTACTCTCGACGACCCAACAGGTAATTCATGATTCTCACCTTCTTCTTGTTTTCCACCAAGATCACAGCTGCAAGGTTTCTTCTCCACCTCAATTCGACATGGTTTTTCTTTGTCCGATTTAATTTTCATGAATCATCAAGAACTAGTTTTTTTATGAACCCTTGTTCGTCTGATTGTGTTTAATTGGTAAAATGTGTTGTTTCATGGGTTTTGCTTGAGCTGAATTAAGAAGGGTTATTTTTATCCGATTTAATTTAAATATAAATCTTCAGGAAACTCAAAAAGAGGTTAAAGCTTGAGTCTTTGTTCATCTGAGTTATGCTAGTGTGTTATATATGTGCATTGTTGTGTTTAATTTGTAGAATGTGTTGTATCATGGGTTTTGCTTGAGCTGAATTAAGAAGGGTTTTTTTATCCGATTTAATTTACATAAATCTTCAGGAAACTCGAAAAAAGGTAAAAGCTTGAGTCTTTGTTCATTTAGTGATGCTAGTGTGTTATATTTGTGCACTGTTGTGTTTAATTGGTGAAATCTGTTGCTTCAAGGTTTTTTTGTAGTCACTTTCATGGAATGCAATAGTTCTTGATCAGTTGATCTGAGCCTTTCTTCACCTGAGTGACTGCTATGTGTATAATTGTGTTTTACTTGTAAATTGATTATTTATTTGTTTGTTTTATTGTAATTTAGGAGACGAGCAGAAGAGAATAACGATGAGTCAGCAACCGGCAGTGGTTTTGGCTACCGCAAGCTATGATCACACCATTCGATTCTGGGATGCAAAAAGCGGGCGTTGTTATCGGACCATTCCATACACTGAATCTGTACTGGCCTAATTCTCAATTTTTCTATGATTTAATGTGTATTGTTTGTACTCTTCAAGTGCTTAGTGCCTGTTTGCAGATGATTCTTATTGATGCGATATGGAGTGAGTTATTACGAGAATCACGTAAAATGTTTCCTTTTCTTTTCTAGCTTCTTTTAAGTTGGTTAATAATAGCACAAGCTGTTTCCTCAAATACTAGTTTTCTACGTCTGCGACAAGTAAATTGTGATTAGTTTCGAAATAGTTGTTGGAAATATACACGTCAGGCTGCATTTATTTTATCATCCAATCTGGCCATGGATTCTAGTTATGTTACTTTAATTTGATTCGTTGACTTTGTCTTTACAGCATGTGAATCGGCTTGAGATTACTCCAGACAAAAGGTTCCTAGCTGCTGGTGGAAATCCTCATATTCGACTTTTCGATGTGAATTCAGACAATCCTGAACCAGTATGTTTTGTTCCGCTCGTTTCTTGATTTTCCTTTCTCATAGAAATCATTATAACCTCTGGCGCACTCTTTCTGTTCAGGTCATCAGCTATGAAGCTCACAGTAATAACGTAATGGCAGTTGGGTTCATGTATGATGGCAACTTGATGTATTCTGGTTCTGAAGACGGCACTGTTAAGATTTGGGACCTGAGGTTAATTTACACCATGCATACTTTGTCTATTGTTTATATTCGACTCAAACTTAGTCCATGATTTGAATCTATTTCATGGTAAATGGCGTAGGGCTCCAGGCTGTCAGAGGGAATATGAAAGCCGTGCAGCAGTTAATACTGTTGTATTGCACCCGAATCAGGTACATATATTGTAGAGTTGTCTTTTTATTCCTTTTTTTGTGTACCTGTTTGTAGAAGTAAAGAAGATCATTAGAATCTAGTACCAATGTAAGATGATTCATAGTCTTAAAGTGTTCTTCTTGTGCGTAATTCCAACCAGTTGCATTTAAAGTTTCTATTGGCTCTAATTCTCATTGTATATAAAGTATAAACATAATAGAATTTGTCAACAGATGTCGAGGTAGAATTGTGCTGCTTGCACTGCGATTAATGTAATGGAACACATGTTAGAGAAACATTAACACGGAATGCATGGAACACTGACTTATATTTTCATTGACTTAATCGTGCAGACTGAACTGATATCTGGGGACCAAGATGGAAATATTCGTGTGTGGGACTTGAGAGCAAATTCTTGTAGCTGTGAGTTGGTAAGCTAAGCTTCATTTTTCATTGAATATTTTATTTTTGTGGCAATGTCGATATGGACAATATTGAACTGTATTATACATTTTGTTTTATCATTTGGTAAATATTAAAAACTGAGCACTGAAGGAATTATATATACTTTGTATTCGCAAACAGTTCACACAGGAACACAGATTAGAAGTGACATATGAATATAAGAATTGATATTTCAGGTTCCAGAGGTGGATACAGCAGTGAGATCATTATCGGTAATGTGGGATGGAAGCATGGTAGTGGCTGCAAATAATCGTGGGACATGCTATGTTTGGCGTTTGATACGTGGGACCCAGGTGATTTACAAGATCAATATTGTTACATTGACTACAGTCCTATTTACGAAAATTTGGCGATGAGGAGCTGATTGTGTTGCCAATTGCAGACCATGACAAACTTTGAGCCACTTCATAAGCTGCAGGCTCATGACGGATATATCCTCAAATGTCTCCTTTCACCTGAGCTATGTGAACCTAATCGGTTAGTATCCTTGCTACTCTCTTCATTGCCAGGCATTGTGATTTTTTTGTTTTCAAACCTTTTTATCATTGTTCGTTCTATTTTACCTCTGCACAATTTTAGCAAGAGCCCAGATTTCTTGAAAATATGGAATGCTGATTTCAGGTACCTAGCAACAGCATCTGCTGACCACACAGTCAAAATATGGAATGTAGATGGATTCACATTGGAAAAAACTCTTGAAGGTATAAATTAGCGATTCTAAACTAAGACTTAATAATGTGTTTTGAAGGCTAGCTCTAATATTGTTGATCATGTTTTTTCTCCAGGACATAGTCGTTGGGTATGGGACTGTGTTTTCTCCGTTGATGGTGCTTTCCTGATCACAGGTAACATTTTAAATTTAGTACAGTACGTAGAAAGTTTGTAAGGATATTTTTTTTGGCATAGTGTCTGTACTCCAAATTACAGATCATGTTTTCATCCTTCTACATCCATTTTAGAGCGTTTGACTTGGTGATTGTTTTCACATTGCACTGGACCCTCCCTGTCGATTCAACTTACTTCAATTCGGCATAAAGTGCAGTATTTCGTGTTTATAGAGACTTTTCACTTCAGCCGCCAGTCTTGAGCTGCTAGAATTGATTCCTTAGAAGCTGGTTCTTCAAACTTGCTAGTTTTAGGCCTTGTTAGTGAAATTGAAAACAAGCCATTAACACAATTATTTTCAGTACTTTCCATATTTTATCAAAGTAGCTCCTCTATAATTATCTTAAAGGGGAATTTTGGAACCGTCAGCATATGTAAGGCAGCTATCAGAAACCACCAAGAACATTGTACTAATTTGTAACGTTTTGAAACTCCTGGATTGCAGCTTCTTCTGATTCAACAGCAAGATTATGGGCGACGTCCAGCGGGGAGGAAATTAAAGTCTTCAAGGGACATCAAAAGGCAACTGTCTGCTGTGCTCTGCATGAAGGTAATGAAGCTTCATGTTAAATCTGGATCACTTGCTCTCTTGCAAGTCAAACAAACTGCTCAGAGTAGTTGTTCTTAAGATGTTAATCTGGACAAACTTGTCTCAAAGTAGCCAAGTTCCTAGTCAGGTGACAATAACATATGCTGTAAAAGGATATCCTTATTTCATAATCAGATTTTATGCTACATCAGTACATCGCTTCCCTATGTCTATAGAACGAAAGCTAGCTCTTGCAATCTGATGGTGTTCTGTTGTCTCTGTTAGTTCTGTGGTCTGTTCTTTTGGCTATTTTGCCTGCTGTATGTTGCTTTGATGCATGTGTCTCTTTAACAAGTCGGATATCTCATTCTTCAAGACTGGAATCGGGAAAGCATTTTAGAGGTTTCCTACAAGTCAATTGGATTTGGAGTTATAAACTATTTACATGGAGATATCCAATTAGCTACTTACCACTTGAAAGTTCGACAAGTAATTTTGAGGAATATCCAACACTAAACCGGTACCCTGACAAGCTGCCACCGTGCAACTCGGTCAATCAAGATAACTATGAGATTAGTCCACTAACGTTATGAAACGGTTGAGGACCTTTGAATATTTCCCCAACTAAGCAAGCCAAAACAATTGACATGGACGGAATTAGTACTTCTCTTGTCATGTTGATCCAAAAAGTGAATTTGAAGCTTTTGTTGGTAAAGTAAAGCTTATCATAATCAAATTACAACCATGAAATTCTACTTATTATAGATGGTTTATATATTTTCTCAAGTTTCTAACTTCATGTAGGGTGCACAAACTGGGCATTGCCACTTCTAGCTTTAACATTAATTTCCCAAAATCTTGATGAACCAACATATCCTAAAGATCCAGAACACCACTCACTCTCAAGTTCATATGCGGAACAACAAAAGGCTGAATGGGCGACAAGGAAATGCTTCACGGATTGAACACACAAAACACCGAAAACTGCATTATCCTTTCTAACAGAGCCAGACCATTACTGGAATTGAGATGGTACAATAGTGACAACCAGACACTGGAGTACCGGAAATTATCACTAGTCATAAGTTCACAAATATCTATCCACGGCTAGGAAACAAGTCAATGAAAATAACTCAAGGATTCTACAATGACTATGTTCTCTTCAGCACACTGGATATGATCGATCACCTTCGTACAGGTGGAACAGCACCCCTACCACCACCAGGTGGAGCTCCTCCACGGCCAGCAGCCTGAGCCTGCCAAGAAGAGAACAAATAGTTACACAACCCCATGTCTGATAATAACTTGCACCATATCACAATCTTAGCTCCAGTTTTATTTATATGTTGATTATTGCATACAAGTAACAAGTACAGAAAACAATTCCAACACCATCAAACTAGAACAAGTAAATATTACTGAGAGAAACTAACAAAATAGAATCGTGCACCGAAATGTTATGGAATAACTAGCACGAAGTAAAATGCAGAATAACATTGGGTAATGAGAATAAACATGCTTATAAAGCAGAAAGAAAGCTTACTCGAGCACGCATGGCTACAGCGCGTCCACGTCCAACTCCAAGAGATGAACCCTTGCCCTTCAAAATTTGGGAAGACACTATCAGCTAAAACTGTAAAAACATAACATACAACAATAAATACTGTAGACCAACAGATTCGTACCTTAATCCTAGCTTCCAATCGCTTAAACATTGGAGCATTCTTAAGCATATCCGGGATTACCATGAACCTGTAAAAGATGAGCATGAAGAAAGAATACAAAGTGGATAAAAAAACTCCACACAGTCCACACACAAGGTAAATTATGCAAAAACAACAATAGAGAATGAAATATTTAAAAACCATACAGCACCTCATGTTTGGCAAATCACAGAAGAAATTGTGTGTCACAACACAACAGCAAAAGTTGATATTCTGTATAATAGTGCCATATTAAATTTAGATGACTTTCCCTAGCGTACACCCAAAGATACTATGTCACTGACTTTCCGTGCAGTGCTGAAAAGCACTTTTAAGAGAGGCATAAATGGGCATTAATCATACATCAGGAAATGTTTACTTAACAAGATGTGCATCTGTATAAACTACATACCACAAGGTTGGATGTGCATGTGTAATTTACATAGACTAAAAGAAATCCCAAAAAAAGGGTACCAACCTGACTTTGCTACCTCTGATGAAAACATGCTCAAGCTGTGAGACTTTCCCATCCTGCAATATTTTATGTTATCAGCGGCAATTATAAAGTATATAGAAACCAGGAAAACAAAAATCCAGGGAAGAAATTTATCCCTTTATTTAATTGTTCAGGTGAAATCTAATAATCAAGAATATAAAGCTCCCCCGTCACATCAAGTGACCATATATCAAGTACCAGACGTATTCTATACAAGACAGGAATTCAGATTAGCACCCGCGTGATCATCTCAAATACCGAACTCTGCAATTGTTTACACTATCCAAAACAAATATCCTCGCAAAAATGACAAGGCACCACAACTTTAAAATTTACAAATCACAAGTTTACAGAAATCGTGAAAAAGAGAAATGGTAAAGTCGAAAGGCACAAGTGATAATGAGCAATGAGCACATACTTTTGTCATTCAAAACCATGTGGCGTTTATGAAATCCCATACACCCTCCTAAAATATGAGAAGTCAATCTATTGTGCTACCCATCGCAAGACATCCAGAATTCTTGAAATTTATCCAAGTAGCAGGTGCAATGGACTATCATAAATTAAAACGAAAAGGATCTCAACTACAGAATCCGCCTTTTCGCAATCCTCTTACAGGGCAAAGGGTTTTAAAGAAACTAGTATAATGCCACTCACAAGGTATCCCAACTACAGATTATACCAATTCACATCCCCTTAGATATTAACACACCAAGATATAAACACAACCACTTCACAATCACAAGTACAACACCACTCAACGAAGCACGAGAACATATTGATCAAATTACAGTACCATACACTATCAGTCTATCGCGTAATGCTCAGAACTGAGCACCCAGTTTCTCATATAGTACGAACTAGCATCCCAAGAAATAACCCAGGACTGTGAATAATGGACCATTATAAATTGGAAAGGGTATATCAAGCAAGGAATTACAGCATTTAACATCCTCTTGAAAACCATATGGTTTAGAATCAGATTATACACTTCGTTGCTTCCAGAAAACATCCCAAAAGAATAGCATTGAATTCGTTATACGCCTAAACCTTTTTACCAAATACACCACTTGACATCCTCTTCAAAAAGCCTAGTGTTGACAAACAACAGTATGCAAGCGAAATGCGAATCAGAAAAGCCAAAATACGTCGAATTCAGTACTGTACAGTAGCTCATTAGATCCATACTATATACATAAGGCCTAAGGTTTTAGTTACACGCCAAGCTAGGGTTTAAGAGCCAGATCACAAATGTTCAGCAAGTGGAATAACAAAGCTCAAAATCATCTATACTTGACTAATTTATCCCAAAACTTGAAAATATAAACAATGAAGAAACGGAGCATAGAAGAAGAAGAGGCTAAATAGTAAAATACCTTAGCAGTGTAAGTAATGTTTTCAAGCTGGCAATTCCAATTATCCTCACACTCGACCATACTTCCACGATAAAGCTCACCGCTCTTGAGTTCGACAGTCACGATGTGACCGGACGCCTCGTGTAGCAGCTTCACCGGAATCCCTAAGCTCCGACTCATTTTTCAAATACCAAAGGAATCGCACTAGTTTGAGAGAGAGTTTATATGTAAAGCAAAGCTCAAGGGAATTAGTGTCGTCGATTTGGCTTGGGTTTTGAGTTTTTGACAGTGATTTAGGGCAAGAAATTGAGGAAAAGTGGGCGCGTTCAAAAGCAGGCCGTAGAGCGGTAGAGTAGTGTTTGGGAATTGGGATGGACTATCAAGGTTTTAACTAGTTGTGACAAAATTGATCGAACAGTAAATTACATCTTACTACCTACTATTACTATTATAAAGAGGCTTCTTAATTTTTTTTAATAGATTAACAATTATATTTCAATCCAAATTAATAGTTTTTTCGTTGACTTGAATATATTACATTTTTGTCCTTATAGTATAATTTGCAAAACTAACATACCCTTATAAATAAAAAGATTACTTACTTACTTATTACTTAAAAAAAGTAGATTAAAATACGTGTCTACTTATCGCTAAATCTGAAATGTTCATTAAAAATTTTAAGGTAATTTTATAAATTAAAAAAAACTTATTATTTTTTATAAACTATAATAAATTATTATTTCATTTAAAATAAACTTTATAAATAAAAATTAAGATATTTAAATTGGTTTGTATTTCGAGAATCATCATTTGTTAAATTAGGTTTTTTTTAAATCTAGTTGTTAATTTTTTTTTTATTAGTAATTGTCAGTTAAGTATAAATTCGAAATGATTCTTCAGCTCTATTATATTTCCAAATTCATAAATTCTTCTTCTTATGTTCCCCCCACCCCCTCCCCCACTGGAAGAAATTAAGTGAGGAGTCAAAATTAAAAAATGACAATTGTGAACACAACATAACGGATGACCTTGTCATATTGGATGAGAACTCGTACATTTTTCAGTAGAATCTATGTGGAAGAGTGTTTTTCTTTGTGAGTAAAGTTTGATTTTTAAAATATGGATTTGATAACTAAAAGGTAAAACAAAGCTAGATATGGTGTTAGACAAAACTTTCGGGTGAGTAAACCTTGACTGAAGATCCTCACACAAAGAAAATGGGATACACACAATCTCACCAATATCTTGAGTTGTTGGACGTATCAGGGAAGGTGAAGGAAGATTCTCACAATCTATGAGACCCAAAATTCTAGCCAGAATTGTCAAACTCTCATAGGCGAGAGAGGAAGGAATGAAGGAGTGTTTAAGTACATAGCAACTAGGGGTGATCATAAAAATCAAAATCTGAAAATTCAATTCGAAAATTTAACAATCCGATCAGATCCGGTATGTTCAGATTGGATTACGGATTAGCATATTTGAGATCCGAAAATCTTCGGATTAATCCGATCCGATCGGATTCGTCGGATTTTTAGATAATTCGATTTTAATCCGAAATATTAAAAAAAAAGAAAATACCCTTCTTCGAAAGTGAAAAACGTTGTTTGAAATAACACTTATATCCAAACCCAGTAACAAAAATCCAAAACAAACTCTAATCATCCACTCATCTTTATTCATTTTCGTCATTTCTATTTTGTTCGGAAGTTTTGGGGGTTTTAGGGAAAAGTTGAGGAAGAAAGGATAATTTATTTTTATTATTTTTTTACATCTTCGAATTAATCCGAAAAAATTCAATCCGAGCTGGATTAATCCGAATCTGATCCGAACCATTCGGATCGAATTACGGATTGACCCCATGGTGCTTCGAAACTTCGGATTAATCCAAACTTCGGATCAGATTGGATCGGATTAATTTGAACGATCACCCCTAATAGTAACAAGGAGTGAGCGCGGGCGGGTATAGGTGGGTTTTAACAACAATTCAAACCAACCCATTTATGGCGGGTGATTATAACTATAACTCGTGGCGGGTGGAATATTTTTTCAATCCGCGCGACGGTTCGGGTGATAAAAATGACGGGCGGGTAGCGGACGTATTGACAGGTGAATATAATTAAAAAAGATGTCGTTAAAACATGCAACTTTTGTAGAAGTAGATGCACGAGAAAAAAAAATTAACAACAAATAGCATATGAACAAAGAGGATAATAATTCTTTTGAAGTAGTTTTCCTTCTTTACTTAATTCAATTATGTAGTAGATGAAATGTTGACCCAAGAGGTGGCAACTAACGTTATTTTACTTGAATATATAATATGAGAATAACGAAAGGCGAGTACAAAAATGAAGATGATATATTGCTTAAAGAGAAGAGATATAACTCACTTAAATTATACATATATACTCAACGATATAAGTAAAGAGTCTTTAACCGATGAGTCTACTTATTCATAAAAGTACACTTAAATATCTACATAAAAATGGTGGATGAGTAGCGGGTTGCACATATCCAACCCACCACCCACCCACTAGTGACGGATGAACTTATTTTTAATGTAAAAAAATTAATTGACGGGTGTGAGTGAAAGGTGGGTAATTTGTACGGGTGGATTGGGCGGGTGAGTTTATTTCACACCCCTATTAGTAACTTTAACTGATGATGGACAATATGGATTCTTACCTCTTTTTGATTAATCTTTTCACTTTGGATTCCCAGTATTGTTCTTTAGTTGTGTGTGTATGATTGTATTGAGCGTTTCCCTAAATCGAATTTGTAATTATAATTGGACGTCCATGTGTATATAGATGGAACTGAGAGTTACTTTATCCTGCAAATAGTCCTGGAGTACTTTTGAGAAGAGTTTACTCTAAGAACCATTCGAAATAGATGAACTCGAGAGCTACCTTAGTCCTAACTCATTAAGCTTCATGACTACTTTATTGTTAATAATTAACATACACTATCTCAAAGAAAACTATACCTCTTTACTTTCTTAGATACAATTAAAAATGTTATACACCTTTTTAATAACTTATTTTAAAATTTCATCAAAATAATATTACTAGCATAATGGACACCGCACTTAACGCGATGTATCAACTCTAGTATATATACATAATTTTTTAACAATTATTAAAAATTTATTTTTAATTTTATATATAATTTTTGTGTGTGTTTTATTTACGTTTAATTTTCCTACTCCGATTCTTGAAATGGACGGAGGAAGTTAGAAAGTGATTATAAAAAAATCCGATCCAAATTCATTTATGTAATTATTGAAACTATTTGCCCCCTCTACTTATGATTGATGGCTTCAATCCCTTGGGTATAAATATGATAATAATAGATAAAGTAATTAGAACATATAAATATGATAATAATAAATAAAGTAATTATAACATATAAATTAAAACTGATTAAAAATGCACATCACATGGACATGGAGTAGACACTGAATTAAACACATAAGCTAGTAAGGAATGTAGTGGACTGGAGTAATTAGAACAACAAGAAGAGCCAGCTACCCATCATGGCCCCTCCCATTGCAACACTTCCCAGCAACTTCTGCATGCTCATCAATCTCACTGCCCCACTCATCTGCATTCAAATCATGAAATTTTTATTGTTATTAATTTATGGAGAAATTACAAAAATATTTTAGAAAAAGAGTGAAATATATAATACATTCTTTTTTTTTAAAAACTCCATGTCATTAGTTGACTCCGTTAGTCAACGAAGTTAATGTTAGTCAACCCTTCAAAAGTCAACTTTTTTAATTTTTAATTAAAAAAAAAAATAATTTCTAAAAATTCGAAAATCAATTTCTAAAAAAAGAAAATGATTTTCGAAATTAAAAAATGAAATATATCAGTTATTGCAAATTAGCACATAAAATTATAATTCTTAAAATTAATATCCAAATCCTTTCTCCACCACCATCTTCCACACCAAACCACCAATTTCAACCACCAAACCATCAATTTCCACCACCACACCAAATACAGATCCGATCGGGACTCCCGATCGGAGCTGTCAAAGCTCCGATCTGTTATATAGCTTTTACAGCTTTAAAATAGGTATCGGAAGGAGAAAATGAAGGTCGAGCTTCGTTGGGTCTATTCAGGGAAAAAGACGGAATGAATACGACAAAGGTGTTGTAAACGGTAGTTGGAGGTGGTGGAAATGTTGGTTGGAGGTGGTGAAGATGGTAGTCGGAGGTGGTGGAAGATGGGGAGATTATTTTGTAGTTTATTAAAGTTTAAGGAGTTTTGCTAAAAAAAAAGTAGTATAGGAGAATTTAGGAAATCGTATGGACTAATTTGCAATAATTGATTTTTATTTTTTTAATTTAGAAAAATAATTTCGCAACATTTGAAAAAAAAAGAAATTTAAATTTTAAGAATGTTGATTTTGTATAGGGTTCATTAACGGTTGACTCCGTTGACTTTTCTCCCTGAGTTGACTATTACCGATCAAGAAAGACGAAGACGGATTCGGGAGATCTAAGAAAGTAAATTTTAAAGTAGTAAAAAATTTGAGTTTTTTGAAAAATACAATATTTCCGGGTAGAGGTTTTTGGAATTATCAAACTCTATCTCCTTTTTAAGTGACAACCACCACCCTAGATAGATATTTCATGATTGAAGTTAACTGTGATTGATCTAATATCTCTACGGTAAATAGTAAAAGTTTGTAATATGAAATGATTCTATATATTTTTAAACTGCAAACTGTTTTTAGTGTATATTTTCTTTGCTTTGCCAAATTTCTATACTCTTAGAATCAATTGCAGGTAAAAATAAATGGACTCAATCAATTACCTCATCACTGAGTGATGGACCAGGCGATTCGGATTCCATGCTATTGCTAGGTCCAGGAGCCTCCGCCGGTGGTGCAGGTGGTCCAAGCAACTCAGGTGCTGGAGCAGGTGACGCAATGTGCTTCTTATAACCTTTCTTGCCCCTCCTCTTCTTTCCATGAGCCCGAGCAGCTGGTGCCTTTGCCGGTGGCTCAGAAGTTGGAGGAGCAGCAGCCGGAGCAGACTCAATCGGCACCACCGGTGTCTCAGCCTCCGATGCAGGGGCAGATGGAGACTGCACTGGAGCAGGCACCGCAGGAGAGCTGACTGGCTCGGGCACTGAAGGTGTCGGTGAGGTAACCTGCTCGGGCAATGGAGGAGAACTGACCGGCTCCGGAATAGAAGGTGGATAGCTGACCGGCTCTGGAACAGCAGGCGGATAGCTTACTGGTTCCGGAACAGCAGGTGGATAGCTTACAAGTTCCGGTGGAGACGGAAAACTTGACTCAGGAGAAGCTGAGACAGCAGGTGGATAGCTTACAGGTTCTGGGACAGCAGGTGGATATCTTACAGGTTCCGGAGTCGGTGGAGACGAAACATTTGCCTCAGGGGAAGCTGAGACAGCAGGTGCTAAGCTGCTTGTTGGTGTGGTGATAGTATCAGCAGCAGGAGACACGGCTGGTGCTCCATCTGGGGACTGGGCGGATGCGGCGGAGAATACGAGGTAGATGAAGAAGAGTAGGAGTGTGGGTTTTGGAAGCATTGTTGTTAATGTTAGTGTAGTTTGATGGAGTGAGTGAGTGAGGGTACGTATAAATAGGGTGGATGGAAGAATGGAAGTATTTTGAGGAAGGTCTGTTAGACATCTGGGTGGGACCATGCAAATAGAGACAAGAATCAGCTCTTGACCTGTCCATCTGACAAAATACTGATTTTCAAACTGGAGGTGTATATACTCTTCAAGAACATCATAGAAGATGTGTAGAAGTAGAACTCACAGATAGGTTATTCGGATGGGTTGTTAATTAGGACATGTGACTTATTTCGGGTTAAAATAATCAAATCAGATTCAGGTATTTTGCGGATTTTAATACTTCATTTGTGAAGCAGAACATAGTACTTCTTCCGTCTCGTTCTAAGCTTCCAAATTTTTTTGAGTTAAAAAATAAGATAAATATACTTTTTCATAAAATAATAATTAATAAGAGTAATTTTGTTTATAACTGAGTGACATGAGATTTAATTGTGATCTATTGTCTAACTATTCTAATGTTAAAGCTGGCTTAAAAATGAATACAAATGAAAACGGGAAGCTTTAATCGGAACAACAAAAATAGTAAAGTGAAAAGTTTAGGACAAAATTGAGGAAATAATACTTTTTATATATTGTTCGTAAGGTAAGTATTTCATATCATTCAGACTAGGAGAACTGAGAATGATGTGAATGTCTCGAATACGATTTGAATGGAGAAAACTTAAAATTTTTATGTAAAAAATGCAATTTGAATTGAGGTTTTTTAAATTCAAATTATATCCCAAAGACCCTCTTATTCATTTAGAACCGAACCTAATACTTTAGGCATGTCATTTTATATTATGTTATTTCGAATCCTGACAATCTAGAATGTATGGGTTATAATACTTTATATTACTCCATATTGCATCATTTTGGATGTGGGATAAATTTGAAAGAACTATTTTCCCTGTCTATTCATAGAATTAGAAGGGGTATATATACAAGTACAAGAAATTATAATTTAAATACTAATCTAATCAGGAAACTAATCTAACTAGAGTTCTATAATATAAAAGACTAATCTAATCAGGAAACTAATATAATTACATAGTCTAAAACCCCCGCAGTCGAAGCTGGAGGAAGTCTGAAGCTTAGACTGTCACGAAAATCATCAAAAAATATGCGCGGAAGTCCTTTCGTGAAGATATCTGCTATTTGATAGCGAGAAGGAACATAGCCACGGTGATGGAAAGAAAACAAGAAGTTAATCGAACAGTAGGTTCCATTAGAAGGGAGAACAAATTCAGGCAGTTTGCGTTCTGTTTGGGGAAGAAAGAGATCGAACAGTGGGTGCGATCCGGAACAGAGAAAACTGGTAGAATTTTGGGAAGAAGAAGAAGAAGAAGAAGGAAGAAGGAAGAAGAAAGGAGGAGGAGGAGGAGGAGGAAGCTACCTTTATTGACATGAGGTCGGGACTTGGCCTGGTGGCGCGTTAGGTTGATCTGGGGATGAGGAGAACCCTTTTTTTGATCAAGACGTGTGACTTCGAGAGCTTAATCTGATCTCAGAACGGAGCGGAGACAGTTGCTCGAGAAAATCGATGACGC
>JAYMSP010002244.1:0-25363 GCA_036897095.1 Plantago elongata
TTAAAAATATAATTTTTTTATTTTGCTAAAAATATATTTAATATATTATAATAGTGTTTAGAAGTCGAAATTAATAAAATTGTATTTTTAGAGGTTGTTTTATAATTTTAGGTTTAATTGAAAGAGAAAATGAATTCGAGATGGAATGATAAAAAATAGTTGAGGGTCTTTATTCATAGATCTCGAAAAGACAAAACCGTTGGTAATTTTATATTTTTTATATTTATATTTTTTGAATTATTCGCATTTGAAATTTGACAAAACAAAGGCAACGCGGCGTCCCACGCCGCATCGCGTAACGATGCGCCTCACGGCGCGTCGTTACGGCACGATTGGAGGCACCACGGCGCGGCATCGTCCAGGCGTCACCATTGGAGGCAGTCTTAGGAGATAAATGAGAATGAACACGATTTCAAGCTAATGTTTGACGCTTTTGCTAACAGTGTTGTAACATTAAAGAAACAGTTGGACAAAAGAAAACAATAGATTCATAACTTTTTTCTTTTTACAAAGGTAAGATATACTAATTTCGAACCCTTGTTTGCGTTCATAACTACGAATAAGATTCGAGCAATTCTATAATTCCCAAATAACATTTGAAGTTTCTCCATGAATTAATGGATATTCATGGAGTTGAGCCTGCGTGTGAAACCTCTGATATATTGGCGAATCTTTTGAATCCTCTCCATGAGGAGCTAACTTCGAGCCAATCTCCAGGAGTATTGATTGTGGGCGGATCCATCTGCTCTTAATACAATCTTTTCTTGTGAGGATGATAGACCAACTTAGTCTGCATTCTTTTCAACTAAAAATCAGTTTAGTTCGGCTTAGTTATAGTTTAGGCTGTATTCTCTTCAACAGAAAATCTCAGTTCAGTTCGGCTCGGCTTAGGATGTGTTCTCTTCAACTGATATTTACTGAACTGGACTGTATTGAACTGGACTGAACTGGATTGGACTGAACTGGAGTAATATATAAATTATAACTAAGCCGAGCTGAACTGCAATTGATTTTCAGTTGAAGAGAACACAACCTTAGTTATAATTTATACCTTATTTCAGTTCAGTTCAGTAAATCTCAGTTGAAGAGAACACACCTTATATCTTACTCCAGTTCAGTCAAGTTCATTTAGTTCAATCCAATTTAGTTAAGTTCAATTCAATTGATCAATAAATCTCAGTTGGAGAGAACACAATCCTAATATGGTATCAAAGTCGACATTCTCTTGTTCTCGCATGTATCAAAGGTGACCGAGAAGAGGAAATAGAATAATTGGTACCAAAATCATGATGCATACCTCGAAGAGTTGAAATTGTAGTCCCGAACATGTATTTCTAGAACAAGAAATTAAGCTGCCTTATAATTACTACTCTAACAATTAAGATAAATAAATGAAGTTATAAATGTGTATTACCTTGGGTATACCAATATTCATCATGTATATAATTCTGCCGAATCCTGTAATTGAATGCCAAAATGACATTGTTAATGATGATAATTTTGTATAAAAATGAATGAACCATAAACTTAGACGGGATTTGGAACATAGTAACAAAATTAAGGATGTAGGGATAAAAAAATTTAAAACTAATTAATACCTCCTAATCCACTTTGCACGTGTATGCTTCGTAGATACCTTCGTTTATAATTGCAGAAAATTTTGGGCGTATGTCCCTATCCCAACGTCCCAAGTGGTTATAAGTTCTCCAGTCCCTCCTGCTTTAGGTTGTGACATGTAGTTTTTTTTTTTTTTATATATATATATACTTAGTGAAAGGGAGAATAGATACAATGTTGCAGAACTTAACTCCTCTGAATTAATTGGTATAGAAATGGAAGTCTGGTTGGGTGTAAATGCATGTTATTAGATGGTGATTTTATAAGGAGAAGTATATAAGGAAAGGAAGAAGAGAGTAGTGGTTGATTCTAAGTACGATAAAGTTCGATTTAAAATTTTTGGGTTGTTGAAACTAAAATGTAGTACTGCATCACATATATTTTATTTTGTGTTAAATGTAAGTATCAACCACCCCTATATTAAATAATATGAGAGGGTTAACTTATTTTCGACGATGATTATATATTTTTAATCGAACAAGTTTCTTTATGTGAACAATTAAATTTGAGTTTAACCTAACATCTAAAAATAGAAATATAAATTTAAATTTAGAGTAGGAATTGGTGGTCTAAAACTATCCAAGATTCAATATCTAAGTTGAACAAGATGTGAATTAAGTTGGATATAAATTCTTCATTTGAAAATTAACTATTCGGTAATTTAATACACATTTATTTTTTCGATACGTAAAATAAAATAAGTATAAAAAAGTACAAAGGAATTTTAAAAATTTGGAAAAATTCGTGCTAGGGGCCAATTTTAAAAAAAAATTAAAAAAAGGGCCTGGAGAAATTATCTGAAACTGTATCATAATGTGTAAATCATACAATTTTCACACATAAAACTGTATATTTAATGTGACGATATACAATTTTTTATTATATCATAGAATGTATACAATACAACGATAACTTTTTTAAAAGTTTTTTTTAACACATTCGTACCCTGTAATTTTTCCACCTAAATTCTCTAAACTTGTTCACGGACCACCAAAAAATGATAGGGTTATGGATACACATGTTAAGATTTATGTGTCAGCCAAAATTTTTTTTTAGTATAATTATTGACTCATTTACTCTTACATATCTTGATAAAGTGGTCCTCTGATCTGCCATAGAATTCATTGCAAAGTTGAGCATTGTTCCGAGGAGATGATTTCATTTGTTTTCAATTCAAGTTTTAAGATTTCCATATATTGGAAAAGAACAAACGGAACCTTGACCTGAACCTAATCCTAGTCCACGGTTCCGGGACAGTGGAACCAAAAATCATCGTTTTGGTTTCAAAATTTTGAATGAACAACCGTTTATAACAAAAACGACTCCAAAACCGAACAATTGTTTTTGCAGTTTTATACCGCTTCAAAGTGTTGATGGAGCATGTAGGTAACTCATTCCAGAAGGATAATATATTGAGATTTGAAATGGGCTCATGTATACCTACCTAGCCTGGTGTATATATATATATATATATAGTCAATCGAACTAGGACAGAATATTATCGGATATTCACGGATTATGTTCTCAAGGTTGAAATCCAACCATCCAAGCAGATGTGCTGTGGAGTTAAAATGGTTTAATGCTCTGGCGGATAGGACAGGCCTTTAGCCCTGAGATTTTGTGGCTCAATGGCTGTTATTTGTACCAAAAAGAACTGACAATTCATTCATTTCTCATTAATCCTCCAAGGAACAGGCACCAGATCATGCGTGTTCTTGTGATATTTATTGCTTCAATGTAGCATCTTATCAACAGTAGAAAATTAGCAGAAAGAACACTTGTTAGAAGACTATTTTCTTGTTCCAAGTGATATCACAATGCAAAAGCATTTAGTGATATCTAATACTACTAGGTAGCAGTACTTCGTCTATACAAGATTAGGACATTTCAATTGAATTAATAGCCATAGGAAGAGGAATAGCTCATGTAGTTATATGTTGATCTAGCATTATCATTATGGCTGTCGTTGTAGCAAGGATCTGCGAAATCGACAGCCTTTATGACCACTGCCTCTCTGTCTGAACTCTCTTCTTGGACTGCACCAAACACGATTTCATTTGTTTCGCAGTTTTGCTGCTCGTAAATTGTATGAGAACTTGACGGATGGTGCATTTGGTGATGCTGCAGCTGCTGAACATGGCGATGTGGTTGCTGCTGAAACTCCCCATTCCATCCACCATGGTTGTAGTAGGATCGGCTTTGTTTGGACTGCCTTGGTTTTGAGTGGTCCATTTCTTTTGGCATGAACGGGTAGCTTCTACGTGGAGTTGGATCTCTTGGGTCGACGGGTGGGGGTTCATCTTCGTTTGGGATCACGAAACTCTCTTGTAATGGCCATGAGTTCCCGTGCCTAGATGGGTGTTGATAAGCACGAAGTGTGGGATGAGGGGCCTTCTTTCTGAAACCGGAAAACAATCCACCAAAAAGCTCGAGAATGGATGAGCCGGTATTTGCAAAGAGCTTCCCCATAGAAGTGAACAGTCCCTCTTCTTGTTTCTCGTACTCATCTTCTGTGGGAATCAGAGGTGGTCGGATAGACTTGGTACTATGCTTTCGCTGTGGTGGTCCGGGTGGAGGCTGCTGCATGCTCTTATTGGTATAAGAGCTCGAGTCCTTCATATGAAAGAAATAGAAAAATCAGCTTATTAATTCACCACAAGAAACTATGCCCATTCAGCTCAAATGTTCACTTAGGCAAGGAATTTTTCACCAACATATATTGCTCACCTAACCTAAATTTTGTGGCAGAACATGTAAAAGGGGTACATCTGTTAGATATGTTATAAAAGTTGAAATTTTGCAACTTATTATTAGTTCTGGCAGATCATTTTCATACATGTTGATAGTCCTTGAACTTACATTGTTATATGAAAACATCGCACCGACCCAACGTTGTAATATTGCCAGGATGTAACCAAACAAACAAGCTGCAGCAAGCACCGCAATCCCTAGAATGATTTGTAAAAATAACGCACACGATCAATGTAAAAATCCACAACAAAAAGCATTGTAAGATGACAAAACTGTTGCAGCTTACCTAAATGAAGATTGACGTCTTCTTGGGAAGAAGAACAGTCATCTTCTTGGAGTGGGATCTCTCGAATGGCTTGATTACCTCTATCTACGACCAGAAGAGAGCAACTACTTTGCACATATATAACGTCAAAATCATTTGAAAACCTGGCATCTTCACTTGGACCATCTACATGCCTGCCTAAGCTTTCTCGCCCTATCCTTCCACCAGCAATAGTGACAACTCCTGCAGAATATAAAAAAGATTAAACAATTTGATACGTCTTCCAACGATAAGCAAAGAGACAGTGACAATTTCTTAATTTACCTGTCTCAGTAATTTTCCTTATTGCCATGTTCATGGTGTCGGCAATGTACACGTTGCCGCTATCATCAAGAGTAAGTCCTTTCGGATGGTTCAATCTCGACTCCCTGAACTTCCCATCCACATGCCCTGAATCCCCTTCAGCTGATCCAGCAACCAACTTTGGCCTGCTATCTGCAACCAGCAAGGCATACAAAAACTCTTAACTCAACTAAAACTGTCCATTTCATCCACTGTTCATGGAACTTTCACCAACTCGTCTCCGGTCACTGTGTTAAGGTATCAACAAAACTAGAAAAGGATACAGCATAAGCTTTGCAAATTAAGAAGTCAGATAACTTTTCCTTGTATAAGATGCAAAGGTGATGGCTTAGGACAAACAAAGTACACCACTAAATCCACTAAAACCTATGACTAAAAGAGAGTTTCAGAGAATAAAGCAGTAGGCCTATCCAACATGGTGGGATGGTCATGGAAGGAAAGTATCACATACTAACACAATTCTTAAAAGAGAATCAAATCCAGACAAAAGGTCATTACTATAAGTTATATTCTTCTGTTTAAAAGCATCAAAAGAACCACACACATATATATGAATTAAAGTACTCATCATCAACTCTTAAGAGTAAATACCAAGAAAAGAATTCAACTTGAAATCCAAGTAAAAAGCACATCTAAGATCTTTGATTCTATTCTTACAAACATTCTGGTTTGTTGCATCAATGAAAAACAAACAAGCCTAAAACACAACTGTAATGAGAATAATTCTTCAGATTAGTGGCATATAACTCAAAGATGACAACTTTTTTCTGCATTTACACAACATTTCCTTCAAATGTCAAGAATATGATAAACCAATGAGAACTCACATCTAGATAAAGGTGTTGAGATCCTATGAATGTTGCTATTCTCAGAGTCCAAGATCAAAACTTCACCATCTTGAGTCACTTGTACAGAGTAAGGCTCAATTCCAAGCTTGCTCCCATCAAACACAGTCTCCACTGTGTACCCACTTTCAAATTTCATCATGGAAGGGATTGGAACAGCTGAAATCACAAAACCCACAAACCATTTGAGCTTCAAATGAACCAATCACAACACAAGGCATAGGAAATTCTTGAAATGTGAGCTGATTGAGTGATCTTTACCAGTTTTGGTTGTTGATTTGAGAGACCAGAGCCACTTGAAGACTGTGGAAGCAACATTTGTCACCAATCCAGTAACAACTTCTGCAAACAACGAATAAAAATCAAATCTTGAACTCATCAAATGTTAGCCTAGATTATGTATTTCAGAAAATAAAATCAAATCTTGAACTTATCAAATGTTTATAAGATTATGTATGTGTACTCACTTGAAGCAGGAGAAGCAGAGACTGATGAGCAACCAGCAAGAAGTACCAGGAGAGTTAGTAGGAGAGGAAGTATCTTTGTCATTTTTGTCAAATGAAACAAAGAAAAAGAGTAGAGAATGACAAGAATTAGTGGGGTGGAGATAGGGTCAAGAACATTCTTTTTCCATCATTATATATCCCAACAAGAACTTGTACTTGATGAGTATTAAAAGAGTTGATGAACATGAGGTGACAACTGAGAGAAGGGGGGGTGAAAATGAAAATAGAAGTGGTGAGGAGGTGAAGTGGTAGAAATGAAGGGAGCTGTGTTCAAGATAACAAAAGCAAGATGGTAGATTCACACCGTCCATGAATTCGACATTTAAAAAAATGTTATTATAGTATCGGAGTTTTGGCTAACGCACAAATAATTGAATACAGAATATAAAGATTATTAGAAAATTAATATAAATGACTGAAGTATTAAAGTTCTAGATTTTAACTGAGAAATTACAAAGTGCATTGAGTTTTGAGCAATAAATTATGGCAGTAAAAGAGATTAAAGCAAAGCACATATGCTGTTTGTTTGTCTTAACAGCAAGCAACAACTTTTTCTGAAACTAGATATTTGATTCTGGGGTAATGTGATTTGTAGCCATGTACATGGATGATTCTGCCAAGAGTTAATCAGAGGAGACAATTTCTTACACTTGCTGCAGATTAAATCTCGAAGAAGAGTTGACACAAGTCTTCTAACTGGTTTTTTCTTGACGTTTTTAAGTTGATATTATTGTGAACCATGACATTATGAAATATCCGCAGATCGGAATTAATTACTAAATAAGTTAAATCTGAAGTGTAAGTATATTGAGTACATTTAAAATTATGTAAAACATTGTTTAAAGTGTAGTCGTCACACCATGCTCGACCATATAAAACTCGACTATATATAAATCTAATATGGAAATCTAATCTCAATTTTAACAGAATATGCAGCGGAAATAACAAGATAAAGAGATAAGTTTCTAGCACATTATATTTTTATAATCCACCGAGTCTCATGACGAAAATATTCACTATACGAATAATGAATACAAAGAACTACTCTAAATCTATTTTACGAATATATCTAGATGCAAAACAACTAAGCAATTATAAATAATCAACTATACTAATCTACCTATCAACCTCTAAGTTTTAGATAGACAAAGCTTAGAAAACTGAATATATCTAGATGCAAAACAACTAAGCAATTGTAAAGAATCAACTCTACTAATCTACCTATCAACCTCTAAGTTTTAGATAGACAAAGCTTAGAAAACTGGAACACCTATACGTGAATGTATAAACGTAAACTTTTAATTTATTATGCTCTTGCTTCACATATGATTTTCGTCCTTCTTCAATGCTATGACCCTATATATATAATAGTGGTAAACGTCAATGTGAACATGAGAGTCCTACATTGAGTCTTGTTGTGTTTCTTGATTTGTTCTTATCCCAATCGACTTCTTCTTCTTTTAGGAAACTCTAAGCGAAGTACAATCCTTCTTGTATTAGACGCTCCATGGATATCTGTAAGTATCTTGATGAGCTCTTGAGATATTATGTTAATCGAATAAACGTCCTGAACACATCATATTTATTGTGATCTTTATTGCTTGTAGTTTGAGTCCTAATCGGCTTCTACTTCATGATTTACTCCAACTCAAACTCCCAATCCTTGTTGATTTCAACTCGTAGATACTCTTGAATTCTTGGAGATCTTTTGTCCTAAAATATCTGCACATATATATATCCAAGGCTGTGAAATAATTAGTGATTAGAATAAAGGTAGAAACTATAAACATATTATATGTATTAAGTGTGAGAACCTGTCCAGCCGTAGGGTGTATCCAGTACACACACTTACAATCTACCCCTTAGTTTTTGCCTTTCTTCATATCACCTATAAACCTATCAAAACAAGTGCACAAATATATATACTATCTCCTCCTCAAGTCAAGAGATTTCTCCCCCTTAATCAGAGCAATAGAGATAGTATAATTAGACAAAAGTAACATAGAATCCTATTAATATTACAACCCAACATGCTGGCCATAAAAAGCACTGGAGTAGTCAGTACACTATATATGTCCCGCATGAACATACTGGCCATAACATCCACTGGTGCAGTTAGTACACTCCATCAGTCCTGCAGGAACATATTGTCCATAACATACACTGGTGTGTTCAGTACATTTCATCTGTCCCGCACTTGTTGATCATCTCTCCCCCTTGAATGCTGAAAGTGAAAACTCCTGGCTTTCATTAGTCTAAGGGTTTCTATATGATCAATTGTAGCCACCTAACTTCACAAGAAGCATAAACTATTTCATAGGAAGAATCAAACCATTGCAGATCAAGTGTACCAGTTCCACTATATCATCAATCCATCATCAAGATCTTAAAGATTAAGAATGGATATGGGAGAATTTATGGAGTTACCTTTCACCTCAAAAACTGAAAAGATGAGCAAACACTTGTTAACCCATATCAACCGTCATTCCCTCCTTGAGCTTGTAGATTAGGGAAGCTATTCACAGTCCTTGCCACTAGTGAGTTCCTTGATCAAAATAGCCTTATCCATGTTAGTGATGTCCTCGGTAACACCTAGTGTGTCCAGCACGCCATTCAACATATCCAGTGTAACATTAAACAACTTCTTACGCAGATACTCTTCACCATGATCCGTAGAATGAAGAATCAACAAACTCCTCGGTTAGATCACAGTAGAACTCACATATAAGTTTGAGAGCAAAAGAATAAGTTGATCCCAACAAATTACGAGACTCCAAAAAACCAAAAACTCTATGATGCTTTAAATCAAGCACATGGATATACTTCTCACACAATCTCTTTCCCTTTAGTAACTACCATGGTGGATGTCTCAGACATATCCTTTTTATCCTTGCCAAAAGCAGCTGGTGTTTCCAGTACACCCTCCTGGCCATCAACAGTTTCCTTCGGTATGCGTGACTCCGCCACACCATGTCGGGTAGCTACATCGTCCATAAGCTCATGGATCAGTGTTATGGGATCATTGGGCACAAATTTCTTGAAAATCGTCTTAGCATGAGTGAGTGCGTCATCAACAACATTCTTACCCTCACATGAAGGGTATCCTGGCCTTGAAAGATGTCACAGTTGTCTTTCTCTTGACTTTGCCATGTTTTGGTCTGGATGCAGTAGCTGGTGTATCCTCCACACCCTCTGTCTCAAAATCTATGGCATCAGCTTCAACTAGTGGTGTAGTGGATACACCGCCTATATCATTAGGTTTCTGAATTATACTTTCCAATGTAGGTGTCAAAGTCAATTTCTTCTTCTTTCTTCTTCTTCTTCTTCTTCTTCTTCTTCTTCTTCTCATAACCCTTATCTTCTTTCTTGAATAAATTCAAGATCTCCTTGTAGTATACAATCTCTTTCATGTGATATCTTCTTTGAATATATCCCAGATGTTCCAAGGTCTCGTTGTAATATACAATCTCTTCCAACCTAGTTATATATGCACAACTGGTCAACTAAAATTGTGGAACTAGTTAGGTTAGTGAATAAGGCAAAACATAATCTGAAATTTATTGTGAAACAGAATTATGTCGACTCTGATGTATTGGTGTACTGGGTACACCAGAGTAAAGTACTGTCGAATCTGGTGTACTCGGGACACCTGATTAGGCCACTGAAAACTGCTTTGGTATTTCATAGTGTATCTTGCGTGTTTCAGGTATACCAAGATTGTCACTATTGGGAATATTCAAATTTACATTTCTCCCCATTTTTCCCTTACTTCACAAAACCTAAACCAAATGAGTTAGTGTAGATAAACATATACTAACTCTCCCTTGAAACAAGAAAGATTTCTCCCCCTTAATTCAAGAGCGATCATAGATATAAAACTAAGTCAAACACATAGAGTTCAAACATTACGGACCAACATACTCCAACATACTAAAAGATCATAACATGAATCCCAACATCATTAATATAACAAGATTAGAAGGCACAACTCATCACACTCCTCTTTTTGTGAGGAAGGCAAAATCATCATTTTCTTCTTTCACTTATAGATCAATGATAAAAGACATACTCTCTTTTGCTATAAAGTCATGCACATATTAGTTTGTGAATAAAGACAAAACATAATATCAGCTAACTGGTGTTCTGGGAACACCAATGTCGCAGCTAGCCAGTAGTGTATCGAGTACACCAATCTCTCAACACTTATATTTTTCTCCCCCTTTTTATCTTTCTTCACAAAACAAACCTGAACAACATGTTAGCAACATATGAACTGGCATGAACAAAATCAAACTCCCCCTCAAAATTAGCAGAGAGTAAAAAAGTAAAAACAAGTAATGAATGATCAATCCATCATGTTAAGATCTTTCTTTGATGTTCATATGGAAACTCATCTCCCCCTTTTTTTGAAGAAAGATCCTTCACAACCATATATAGCATCAATGTTCACGGGAGTAAGACATAAAAATCTGTAACTTGAGAAAACATGTGAGTAGAGAAGAAAGCAGGATAATGCGAGAAAAAAAGAATGTAAGAGTGAAAGTGGGGAGGGTAGGTGATGGGAAAACACACTTCAATCCAAATGGCTAAAAAGAAAATCTTGAGACACATATCCAAAACTAATGCCAATCATTAAAAAAGATTTTTGGTAAAAGATTTTCACAACTAAACTGGAGATAATCAGTCAGAAAAAGCCACTTATGGAGAATCTTAGCTAATTGAGAGATAATACGTTACAAGCTAGAAAAAAGTCAAAATTATCTCGAAATTAAGCCAGAAACAAGATTAAATAAGCCCAAATCATACACACACACACACACACGAATCTTTCTTTCAAACAATCTGGGAAGACTTAGCACTGAGAAGAAATAGAAAACACAAATCAAAGCAAAATATCAGTGAACGCAACGTACTGGGTGTATTGGTACTAAACAAGCTAAACCTGGATTTGGTACTAAACAAGCTAAACCTGAAGCGCAGCGTATCGAGTACACCTAAAACTGTGTAAAACTGTCTAAGGTGTAGTCGCCACACCATGCTCGACTATAAAATTCGACTATATATAAATCTAATCTAGAAACCTAATCTCGATTTTAACAGAATGTGCAGCTGAAATAACAAGACAAAGAGATAAGTTTCTAGCCGATTATATTTCTGTAATCCATCGAGCCTCAAGACGAAAATATTCACTATACGGATAATGAATACAAAGATCTACTCTAGATCTATTTTACGAATACATCTAAATGCAAAACAACTAAGCAATTGTAAAGGCCGTTTAAAAAAAAAAAACTAAGCAATTGTAAAGAATCAACTCTACTAATCTACCTATCAACCTCAAAGTTTTAGATAGACAAAGCTTAGAAAACTGGAAGACCTATACGTGAATCTATAAACGTAAACTCTTGATTTTTTATGCTCTTGCTTCACGTATGATTTTCGTCCTTCTTCAATGCATGACCCTCTATATACAATAGTGGTGAACGTCAATGTGAACATGAGAGTCCTACATTGAGTCTTGTTGTGATTCTTGATTTGTTCTTACCCAATCGACTTATTCTTACTTTAGGAAACTCTAAGCGAAGTACAATCCTTCTTGTATTAGACTTGCAATGCTCCATGGAACTCTATAAGTATCTTGATGAGCTCTTGGGATATTATGTTAGTCGAATAAACGTCATGAACACATCAGATTTATTGTGATCTTTATTGCTTGCAGTTTGAGTCCTAACCGGCTTCTACTTCATGATTTACTCCAACTCAAACTCCCAATCCTTGCTGATTTCGACTTGTAGATATTTTTGAATTCTTGGAGATCTTTTGTCCTAAAATAGCTGTGAAAATAATTAGTGATAAGATTAAAGGAAAAAACTATAAACAAATTATATGTATTAAGTGTGAGAATCTGTCCTGTCGTATGGTGTATCCAGTACACTCACTTAACTTGGTGAATAAAAGTTCTGGGAGTGTATCACCCAAAAATTTCACACTTACAATTATATATTATAAATATTTTTTCAAACAATAAATGTGACTCGATTCTAACCGACCTATAGACTGAAGTTGAAGCGTCTTAACAATTAAATTGCGCTTCATTGCCGTTTTATTTGTAACATGTTGCACATTTGAAGGGTGAAATACCATGGGGAACACAAAATTGGCCCGTTTAACCTATATCATAATGATAATCGATATGGTTGCGTCTGAGTTTTAATGGAGATCTGGGTTTCAACTTTCACGGCTAAAGGAAAGGAATACGTCGTCTTGTTCATTCTTTTAAACATGATTTAAATTTTACATTCCTAAATCTGGTTTCACTTGCAAGTACGGACGCATAATAAGAAATTTTGTGATGAAACTCAGCTCACATTTCACCTAACTGTATCATCATTATGCTTCATCAATAGTTATTCACGTGTTGTCGTCAACAATAGCTTTTTACCTCCACCTGCAAAATCATTGCTTGCTTGGCATGGAGAACAAAAGCAACGAGAATAATTGTGCATTTTTCAGCTCATCATCCAACCACCATACTTTACCATCTAATTATCATTTGTAATCAGTTGATGGTCTAATCGTACGAATGTAACTTGCAATCAAAAGGTTAGTGGTTCGGTTTTTAGAAGTTTGACAATTTATCCATCCGTATAATTTTTTTCTCATGCACAAATGAATTGGAGACTGTTACTAATTGGCCCATTAAGAATTGGGTTCTGTGAAAACTAAGGGGCTGGACTTGCTTATGCAGAGATTTAACCCAGCCCAACTAACCAAGCATGGCAAAAATGAAAAGCCCAATATATTTTCCACAAAATGCCAGTTCCAGCATGGTGGAAAATGCTAATGTAGTTTCAGGAATGCTTAATTCGATTGGGAATAAACAAATATTAATCCTATTTCATTATTGTAACACTCTCATGCCTCATATAATATAGATGAGCTACTATTTACACACGTTAACATTTAGTATGCAACTCGGTAAAATAAAATAAAATAAAATTCACCCGCGAAATCATACATGGTAAATCATGCCTACCTCCAGTGTCGATGCCAGAGGAAAACTAGATGAATACGTTAAATCCCTACAGTTCCTTCTCAGGAAATCATATCCCACATTGATCACCAATCTCTTTATCAAACCTGAACCACTCTTTGCCCTAACATGACAATGGCCTAGTATGAATGCCATCCCTGTCTCCCTTGCCTCCATCAGTTCCCGCAACTCTGCTTGCACGGCCCTGTCCATTTCTGGGCTCTCTGGAACGGCAAACCTCACCCTCTTCCGCTTAACTACAGCTGAAGTGATCTCATTCGGATTTTCATTTTCGTCCAACATTCTGAGACCTTTTGCGTGAGTCGAAGAAGACCCAATAACAGCCATTTTATCTTCTCTCTCAGATGAGTCGGTAGATCTTGGTACCTCTGACCTGATAAACTCCGCTATACTACAAACGAGATCCTTTTCAAATTGCACGTCGTCCACTTCAGCGTCATGGTATCCATACCGGGCTATGCATCTATAAACCTGATATTCCTTTGGCCCGATTCTTCCGACTAAGAATCTCTCCTCGGGTTTTACGTGTGGTACAGGGACGTATTTAATGCAGAATAAGACTAATACCTGGTGGAAGGCTGGGAGATTTGTCACAAAGTGGGAGAAGATGGCAGGGATTCCAGAGACGAGTTCTGTGTGAATTAGGCCGATGCCTCGAACACGCACAATTCCTAGATCGGGACCTAAACCGAGAAGCCAGGTGATCGGAACTTTGTTTTGGACATCAAACTCGTATCTCTTCAATGTCCCATAATGCCAAACGTATGTTATGGATAGGAAAATGATAGAAAGCACGACCGGGACCCATGCCCCTTCACGGAACTTGATCAGAGAAGCTAAGAAGTAGAGCGATTCAATGGAACCGAAGAAGAACAAGAAACAAACTGCAAGAATGACACTTCTGTTCCAGCATAGGACTATTACAAGAGACATTAGGCATGTAGTAACCAACATGACAGTTATAACTGCCACTCCTGATCCAGCAAAATTTGAAATTAAGGTTAGTGTTTAGTTACATGAATAGAGGCACTGGTAAGTAATAACAGATGAAGGTATGTACCTGATGCATTGCTAATGTGCCTTGTGTCTCTAAAGCCAATTGTGACAGCCAAACATAGCATCATCAACGTCCAGTTGATCTCCGGAATGTAGATCTGACCACAGATTTTCGAAGACGTGTGGATTATTTTAACTCTCGGAAAGCAACCCAATGCAGAACACTGCTTGATGATGGAAAACGTCCCCGTGATTATGGCCTGGCTGCCCACCACTGCAGCAAGTACCGCAATTGCAAGAACAGGCCATCGTAGTTTTTCTGTACAGCAAGTGAGCATGAACATGAAGCAGCAATGTGATATGAAATCATGTGTTGATACTGATTCTAGCTATTCTTCACAAAAGGCAAGCATCTACATATCAGTCCTATTCGCAGAAACTCGAACTACAGATTTTCAGAAGTTATTTATACCTGCCTTCTCTATTCCATTTCTTAAAATCAGCACTGACAAAGTGCAAACACCTCTAGGACCTTTGATATAAATAGATATTCTTGGAGTAATTTTGCATACCAGGTACTGAGACGTAGAATCCAATCGGGTAGTCATTATGGATCATGTGATGTTTCGAAAGATAAGCAGCTTGTCCCATATAACCGAGGATTAATGCCGGGTAAACAACAAAGCTAAAAGCTATCTGTCATGAGGAAGAGGGCCAGTTACATTGTCTAGTGTGTCAGAAAATTGGGATCTGCATATAACTGGAGAACTGATAAAGTCCAGTTTACCTTGATGGACAACTGTGAAAAGTGTCCAAGATCAGCAAACATAGCTTCTGAACCTGAACATACATTTGACAGATGCTTAGTAAAAATCTTGAAACTATTCCGTGCAGTGAGAATTAACTGAAGAAGCTGCTCATTGTGAGTACCTGTCATACATAACAAGATTCCACCCAACGACTTCCATCCTCCTGTTCGAGTCTTCTTTAAGAACTTAAACATGTAATAAGGGGACAGTGCCTGGTAAACAAGTGGATTCCACTTGAAGATGTTGTACAATCCGATGGAACTGATGCAGAAAAGCCAGAGTATCACAATTGGTGCGAAAAGACATCCTAGTCGATGTGTCCCGTAGTGTTGCAGGCAGAATAAGAACACCAGAATTACGCAAGCTATCGGGAGTTCTATATCTGCATAGTATGTCAATATTTTCTTCAGGTCATGTTTTTCAGCCACTACTGTTGACCATTTTAATCACTTGTTTTTATGCAAATACAGAAACACTTGAAATCCCTGATAAGAGTCGAATGAACGAGCTGAACTCAACACACAGTAACACAAACGAAACTATAAGAGGCTTACATTCATGCTGTTGTCTTGACACAACCAGCTCCAATCCCGAAACAGCAGAAAACACTGCAAACACAACCAAAACATGATAAATAAAAACTTTATCAACACCATTGTTCAAAATCCAGCATAAAGAACCACAATCCTCACCGGATAGCGCTGGTGTAAGGACTCCATCACCAATCACCATACAAGTTCCAATCAGAGCCAAGATAAGCAGTACTCGCTGCAGCACCTTATGCTTCTCCAACACTGTTCTCACTTTCAAACCAATTCCTCTATCACAAGATTTAATCCCATCTTTCTTGTACTCGTGCAATTCCTCGTCAACAAGCTGCCCGTTTGGCAAAGTAGTAAGCCGGGCATGGCGGCATAACAACGAGTACAATGCGAAAGTCCCTCCTTCACCATTATCATCAGCTCTAAGAACTATGAATACATACTTGAGTAGAGGTATTAGAGTCAATGTCCAGAATACGAAAGATAACACCCCGAATATTTCTTCGTTTGATTCGGAATGTTGAATGTCCTCAGCAAAAGTACTCTGGTACACATATAAAGGTGAAGTGCTTAAATCTCCATAAACCACACCTAAGCTCTGGTAAGCCAGTGTTAGTACAGTTCTCCATGATTCTCTCTGCAACATCCACACACAGGAAAGGCCAAAAACACCATCAAATATCATAAAAAGGAAAGAAAAAACAATCACAAAAACAGAAACTTTAATCTACATCTCAGATCACAGATACAACATTTACATCCAAAAATTCCATCTTTCACTCAGGGACACACTACCATTAATGAAATTCGTCTCAATTTTTCAGCCCACCGGAGTAAAAACACGTAATTTATAAATTAAAACACGAAAATGAATGATTTCTGAAACATTAAGAAACATGCTAGCAGCATAAAACATTAAAAAATTGAAAGTCTAGTCGATACGAATTACGAAACATTTGCCTGACCTTTATGGAAGAATAGTCAGGACTCCAGCTTTCAATATCCATTACAGGACTGCTAACCATGAGAAAATGGCCAGTTCTTGACAATCTATGAACACCCTCTTGAACAAGAGACACAAGTATTGAATAATATTTGAAGAACCAATGATTTTGATTGTGGGAAAATCCGAGTGGACTATTGTACTACCGGAGAAAGATACTGACTTTGAAGAAAAGTTGGTGGGAAAACTATGGATAGGAAAAGTTAAAAATGCAAGAGACTGGGTAAAAGATATCGTTATAATAAATTAATAAGAATAGCAAATATGTATGTTCTGAGCTATTCAGTTGTACATTTGTGTGGTCTACCAGTAAAAGTCCTACTCATGTTGAAGAAGATCAAGATTGAGGAAACTGGAAAGTAATCTGGAATTGAAAGCAAATGTAACGTGACAAAAAGAGGCCATTTTCTTTTAATAGTGGCATATAAGTGTTCATGCTATCATCTGCAGTTTGCTTCACACTCTTTTTTCTTTCTTTCTCTCTTCAATCTGTCCTGGTCTACTTCCCTTTTCCTTTTCCTTTTCCTTTCCTCTTTCAATCGGTGGCAAAAAGCCGGATGAGGCCATCTAATCCGATTCATATATTTCAGTTTTGTTCTTTTGAATGTACAAATAACGTGTCATACAAGAACTTAAAAATGAAAAATGTATTAGGAACATATCACTCGATAAAATTATCAATCACACTTTAAAAGTTCGACTAAATTTAAACTCGAATATACACTCGATAAGAGAATCAAAGCGATACGATTGATTCAGCCTAACCAATTAAAACAATCTTATCAACCTCTTCTTTTGCATGTACTAACTAACTGTTGGCTTTTAAATTAAAGTCCGTGTCATAAGAGACCCTTACATTTTAAAGAGTTCTGAAAGTCCCCTTTAAATGGTAAATTTAGATAATTATATATTTTTTCCGCAACTTAATTTTTAATAATTTTTTCAGATTCTTTGACCCGGATTCATTAGAAACGGATCAAGTAAAAAATAGACAATACAATGTAAAAGCTAAATAAAAGTGTAAATTTAATATCATGTAAAAATTAAAAAATAATTTTTTATAAACTAGACAATATAATGTAAAAATTAGACAAGATAGATTACACCACAAGAAATTTATGTAAACAATAAAACTAAACAAAGACAATATAGTTATAAAACTAGACACAATATATTTGTAAAAACTAGACAATATATACTAGAAATTAGACGGTTCAAACACAAATATACAACATAAAATATAACATTAGAAAGTAGATAAATATTGGTAAAAATTAAAACCCATACTATCTATATAAAAATGAGATAATATATTTTAAAAATTAAAAGGTATTTTCGGACTTTTGAATAGGAACTTTGAGACTTAGTATTTAATTATGAGAACTTGGTTGTCTAAAAGCTGTTACCCCACGAAACTACTCTATGCTTCGGATTTGAATATCCAAAGAATTTCCGTTTTCATGGCATCAGATTCTTTTATTCGAATCATGAAATTAATGTTAATTGTTTAATTCCACCAAGTTCCCAATTTCTCCATCTCCTGGTTTATTTAATCTCACTAGGCCGACTATCTCCAAGTGCACAAAAAGGGGTGTACAACACTATGCAATATGCAGGTTGTTGATAACAATATAATATAGTTAGATTTATATCGTGGTTTAGTGGTTTGAACTTCAGGTTACATATGCACCATTTGTAGAACTTGGCATGAGGTACTAATGTTTATGAGATAGTCTAGAAAAATAGTGATAAAATTCATAAATTTTAAATAAAAAATTTACATATTTTAAATAAAAATTTACGAGAACTGAATAAGAATTCACAGACCTTAAATGGAAAAAATAAAATTACATATTTAATGAAAAAATCACTCTTCCCCTATAATTTATTAATGTTTATAGGCTTACCTGATATTGTTTGCACACATAACTCCTACTATTGTAAATAAAAGAGTAGTTTTTGGAATATACCTATAACAAAATGTTTATTATACACACGAAGTAAGATACGGACAACACGCGTATCTCCCAGTGAATGCTTTCTATAGTAAAAGATGAAAAAGATAACTAGTCGTAACCATAACCGTTTCTGTGATTCTGGAGACAGTATTCTACGATTTTGCGTCAAGATGGATTTTGTCTAGTCTCTGGAGAGTTCTGAACAATTTAAAATTCCACGTGTAAAATGCTAGTTGAATTGAGTGAGACAGTTTGTGCATTTACTTCTGTACGTTTGTTTAGTTACAAGAAAACAGAGAAGAAATTTGTAGGCCGGAAATATTAATTCACAATTCTTCCGGTCTTCCAAAATCAAAACGGCCTATCCTTCTCACGTAAAATATAAAAATTCCAATATAAAGGCTGCCGATTATCTTTCGCTTTCTTTTGCGCATAAACTAATTCTTAAATGATGCAATAGCCATAGTTTCTTGACTACTGCAGTATGAAAATATTACTTTTGGTTCTTTTATGGAAATTATATTTCATACATATGGTTGAACGAAATAAGGGTATAATAATGGATATATTGTAAGAATAATTTTTCATTTGAAATATAAAATTAAGACCGAAGGAACTATAATAAAATGGGACCAGTTAAAATAAACTCTATGTTTGTAATTTACAACGAAGATTTCAACAAATTAATTTTCTCTAAGCTTGTTAAGAAAATAAAAATTCAAATGCTTTTTAAATTTGCAGTAATACATATGCTCCAATCTATACTTCGAAATCGTATAAAGATCCGTAAACAGTGAGGAGTTTTGAAATGGAAATATACATATATAAAAGAGTGTTTTATAATCAGGGTGGTGTTCGTTAGTAATTAGTATAAAATTTAAGGGGATAGTTGCAATACAAAGGGTCAACATGCATGACAAAAACAAATAGTCGATAAGTTAAAAAAAAAAAGTTCATAAGGAATAAGATAAGTTTTATAGCCTTAATAAGTGAGACCAAGGAGTAGATCTGAATTTGTGCTTATATACTAATTAACACAACACATTCATCATGTCATCATGATAATATACACATGTTTGTCTTCTTCAAAGAAATTGATGTAAAGTGAAGTTGGAAGCCATGCATGACACACAACAAATAAACAAACGGCAAATAATGCTGCAAATTTCCAAGTCCAAATCAACTTTTTAATCTCTTCTCATAATATGTGTACACATTGCTTTCAACATTGCTACACGTATGTTCCCTTTTATGAGTGGGTTTGCGTTTTCCACTACCATGGCTTATATTCATTTGCTTATACTATGACTCACAACCTGCACACAATATTCTAGTACTTTCTCGGTCTAGTATTTCTCTTTCCATATTCCATCTTATGATCAAAATACATACTTATTAAATACTCTCAGGTTGTTTAGGGCCTTATGTTGTTAAGGGCGCTAACTCTAATTTACCGTATGAGACTACATTTACATCATCACATTATCACTCACCTTAAAGATTCATATACATGTGCCCTCGGAGTCCCAATCACCTCTTGCAAATCGATTACCTGTTCAATACCCCTATGAAAAATTCATTGCATTGGAGCGTTTTTGAGGCCGAATATACTTTGACATTGATTGTGAAGTATGTGTTCCTATGTGTCCAATGTGTTCGTAATTATAATTAAACAAAGCTGAACTGGACTTGAATTGAATTGAACTAAAGTAGTTCTCGGTTAGAAGAGTGATTTAGAGGAGAATTACTCTTGTTGGAAATAATTCTCTCAAAACACAATTGGACAGACATTTCCCAGAGGCCCAAGATATAAAGAGTCTTGCATGAGCCCAGCCCACTTGATTACAAGTATGGATCCAACTAGTTTAGATTGATAAAAGATTACAGTTTCTAGTTATGAAAAGAATATAAATTAGTTCAATCTCATATAGAAATAAACTATTCATAGAAATATCATTGTCAATATCGACGACATTATTGTATATAGTTTATATTGTACTAATGTGGGGTGGATGTTTTATTTGGTACACTATTGTAAAGTATAGAAATATGTGGAGTATGGTTTAAGTAAATATGTAGAGTAGAGTTGGCAATTTTTTAGTGATAAGTTTGGCTGTGAAACCTTAATTAAAGTTGTAAGTTGGGACTTGGAACATCAGATAGAAACAACTACTCCATGGTTAATTCATAATAAGTAGTCGAGTTCATTGAAATAATATTCCGAGTTCAAATTTTATGAAGGACAAGACATGGTTGAAAGAACTTTAAAATAACTCACAATATATAGTTGAATTAGTCGTACATTGCTGTTAAGAGTAGGAAATTTAAATAGAATTACTGTATTTTGTTAACTTGAGTTGCAGACTTGTGATCAATTGAAACTTGTTAAAGACTTTATCTTTTAAAATATGTTGAGTATCCAACTTATCATTTATTAATTGTATATTGATTAGCTTTTCCATTTCCTGGTTTTTATTACCTGCAAAATTCTGATCACTCTGCGCTAACCTGATTCCTTAATTAGTCATTGGTGATTGAGTGCCAACGATTGAAGACAGAACACTGTCAAGAAAATGGCAGAACTAGTCCTTTCTTCCATGTCCAAGCCACACATAGTCCTCTTCCCATTCATGGCCAAAGGCCACACAATCCCTCTCCTTCACTTAGCCCGTCTACTCGTCTCGCGCAATGTGTTCGTAACCATTTTCACCACACCTGCCAACCGCCAGTTCATCACTGATTCACTTACCGGAACGGTTGTTTCCATAGTCACCCTTCCGTTCCCCGAAAACATGCCTGAAATTCCACCAGGAATAGAAAGCACTGACAAATTGCCATCCATGTCTCTCTTTATTCCATTCGTCAATGGTCTGAGACTAATGCAGCCTGATTTCGAACAAGCAATCGAGAAAATTCAATCTGAGGTAACTTGTATTGTATCGGATGGGTTCCTCCACTGGACTCTGGAATCAGCAACACGGTTCAGCATCCCACGACTGTGCTTCTATGGTATCAGCATGTTTGCAGTGATAGTCTTTGATGCTGCCTGGGGCAGCGACTTTGTATCGTCAGGTGGTTCGGATGATGAGCCTTTAACCCTCCCTGCCTTTCCCTGGATCAGAATCACTAGGTCTGACTTCATCAGACCATCTGACATGCGTGACATCGAAGGTCCTTATTCGAGTTTTGAGACGGATATGTCCGAAGCAACTTCAAATAGCTATGGAATGGTAGGGAACACTTTCTATGACCTTGAACCTACCTTTGCAGATTATTGGAACCGCGAACAGGTTCCATACACATGGCAAATTGGCCCTCTTTGCATTGTGCAAAACAATAATTCATTACCCAGTCAGAAACCGGAGTGGATTCATTGGCTTGACCAAAAGCTAGCCCAGAATTGCCATGTCCTGTATGTTGCCTTTGGATCTCAAGCAGAGTTATCACCAGAACAAATGCATGAACTAGTTGTTGGGCTGGAACGATCAAAAGTAAGCTTCTTGTGGGTCTTAAGGAGCGGACAACCGAGTGGTGGATTTGAAAACACGGTAAAGGGAAGAGGACTTATTGTGAAAGAATGGGTTGATCAGAAACAGATTCTTGAACATGAAGCAGTCCAGGGATTTTTGAGTCATTGTGGCTGGAACTCTGTCTTAGAAGGGATTTGTGCAGAAGTTCCAATTCTGGCATGGCCCATGTTAGCCGAGCAAGGTATTAATGCGATAATGGTAGCAGACGAGATTAGAGTTGGTTTACGGGTCAATACTGTTAATGGGTTGGCTAAAGGATTTGTTACAGGAGAGAGCTTGAAGAATTCAGTGAGAGAGCTGATGGAGGGTGAGAATCGTATGGAGTTGAAGGGAAATGTGATGAGGTTGGCCGAGGCAGCAAGGCGTGCTGTGACCGATGGCGGTTCATCGTCAAACGATTTAGATAAGTTGATTGAAGAGTTGCACATCAGAAAGAACAAAACAGAAGCTGGATCTCATGGCAGAAACTAAATAATTTCAGTTCATATGAGACCTTGTCATGTATGATTATTACTTTGCTTTCCCAAATGATATTTTCACTACATAACAATGATAATTGATAAGTAGATAACTGTGTAATTCCTTATAGCGTTGAAGTATTGATCTTTTTTTGCTTATGCACCTCCCCAATCATTTGATCCAAACCGTTCCATGATGAACCACCCTCGGCCATAGCATTCCTAGATGCCCCAGCCATCTCCTTCACCCTTTGCCTTAGAATCTTCGCCCTTTCACCGCCCATTAGATCTATAACCAAATCCCTCAAGCTCTCCCGGCTGACAAATCCTTTAGCCGATCCATCAACAGTATTAACCCCCAAACCTATTTTAATTTCCTCAACCACCATCTTTGCATTAAAACATTGCTCTGCTAACATTGGCCATGCAAGAATCGGGACTCCAGCACAAATCCCCTCCAGAACGGAACTCCAACCACAATGACTTAAAAACCCATGCACGGCCTCATGTTCGAGAATCCCTTTCTGATCTACCCATTCTTTCACCACGATTCCTCTTTCCTTCACTCTTTCCTCATATCCATCAATCAGTTCTATCTCCATGGTATTTTTCCCCACCACCCACAAAAAGCAAACTTTCGATTCCTCTAATCCCATAGCTATTTCGTAAAACTGCTCAGGTGATATCTTAGCTTGTGATCCAAATGCAACATAAAGAACCGGGCGGTTTTCTTCCAACATTTCATCGAGCCAGTTGATCCATTTCGGCTTCTTACCACCAACCAAACTCATCTTTGGTTGTGCAAGACAGAGAGGACCGACACACCATGCTTGAGGTTCACACTTGCGGTTATAATAATCTGCAAATGGTTTTTCAAGATCGTAGAAGCTGTTAACTAACCTCCCATAGCTATTTTCCGTAGCTATGACCGACTTCATGATGAAATCAAGATGAGGTCCTCTTGGGTCGCGTTTGTCAAAAGGACCATCAAAGTGGTTCCTAGTGAGGCTAATCCAGGGGAAGTCTGTCAAAGTGAATGGCTCGTAAGGAGACTCGTGGAGATGTACCAAGCCGGACTGTAAGGCATTCTGCAATACTGTCATTGCATAATAGTTCATGCCAAGAAAGCTCACTCTAGGAATGCCAAACCGTGATGCTGATTGTAGAGTCCAGTAAAGGAATCCATCAGAGATTATGCAGCTCACCTATAAATACACATGACAGGCAAAAAATTCAGTTCATTTTGGAGTCAAGTTTGTCCGCATGTCACTAAATGTGTCATGATTTGAATTTCGTTCAAACAAAATTTGCGGCAATTCCTTAATTTTGTCCCATTCGTAGAATTTGTTCGCCAAGTAGCTATAGCAGCAGCTTTCTATATATAGTATTCTTATGGATACTTTTTAACACGTTATAAATTTTATTTTTTTAAACAGTAAAAACGTGATTCGAGTTCCCAATTAATTAGTTTAAAGTGAAGTTTCATTACCAACTGAATTGTTACTTCGTTGCCAACGCACTACAAAATTTGTTTTGCATTTAATGGTGTGACAACAAAATGATCGTGTCTTCTTTTTCTCAATCCCAACTCTTAAGTCAAAAATAAAAAATACTACCACCACGTATACTTGCTACACGATCCTATCGTCAAATTAATCAACTAAATTTGGTTCTTGTTCTCGTATATATATATATATATATTGTTCTCGTATATAGCCTATCCTATATTTCCAGAAAACATCTCGAACCTACCTATCCTCAAATGATTAAAGTAATCAAGGCATGCCAGGTGTTGGTAATTACAGAATAAAAGTTTAAGTGGCTGATTGAAGTAGCATTCAAATGCCTATTTGGATGTTACTTGAAGATTTTGTGTTTATTATGGCATTTAAATGTCGAAGATTGAAATGTCTTTACAGTAGTAATATTTTTCTCTACCTATATATCAAACCTATAATACCTTATCCAATTACAATTCTATACCAAACACAATTTTAACAATCCCACTACAATTCCGATCACTATTCAAACATTTAAATCAGGCATTTAAGTCACATGCCAATCGGCCTCTAATACATGAGCAATTTTCTTTTAATTATATTATAAAACTAATTATATTAAATGAAAAGTTTATGACACTGTTTGCCATAACGTTGGAGCGACCATTTATCCACTCAAATAAAATATTTTACAAAAAAAATTCAATTTCAATTGAAATAGTCCACTCAAATTCTATCTCAATCAGTCCCTAAGTATTATAGATAATTATTTATTAAAAATTACTCATATGTTACATTATATCAAAATGTTGCTAATGAGTTATTTATCACTTAAAAATGACAAAACTAAAAATAAAAATATGATATTAATACACTTTATTATATTATTAACGCAGTTAAAGTTACTTATAATGGAATTTTATCTAGAAGAGCAGTTTATTATTTAACAAAAATTGCTTTATTCAATTTCAGTCGTACATCCCAATGGACCCAATTCCTTTCTCCAATTTAAAATTAACTAGTTGCCGGCAAAAAAGATTTTTTGACGAACGCGAGTAAAATTTTCCTAAATCAAAACGGAAGATGCCTTTTTATAAGTTCAAATGTTGACCACGATTGAAATTCTATAATGAAATCATAATCAAATTAGACAGACATATATATATA